>CAJNIZ010000325.1:23332-34336 GCA_905231905.1 Symbiodinium pilosum | reverse complement strand
CAGCTAGCCAAAGGTAACCTCTATAAACCACCCCCCCCCCCCAGTTTCCATTTCATGTTCCATGTTCTCTTCCATTTCATTCTCCATTGGACCCCTAAACCCCTAAATCCCCAATATAACTCCTATATAACCCTTATAACTTATAACCCCTTCATAACCCTTATTACCCCTATATAATACAACCCTATATATATATATCTCTCTCTCCCAATTAAATTAAGTCCATTAACAGCAACCCAGTAGTTCCAGCAAGGTAGGGGTCGTCTTTGTGATGTAGAGGAAGGATTCCTGATACTTCGGTATACACTTTAGGATTTTAGGGGTTTTGGTTTCTAGGGTTTAGTAAACACTTTAGAGTTTAGGGTGTAGGGTGTAGGGTTAGTATACACTTTAGGGTTTAGGTCTTAGGGTTTAGTATACACTT
Source organism: Symbiodinium pilosum (assembly GCA_905231905.1). Lineage (NCBI taxonomy): Eukaryota > Dinophyceae > Suessiales > Symbiodiniaceae > Symbiodinium > Symbiodinium pilosum. The sequence continues at coordinate 33,912 of CAJNIZ010000325.1, read as the reverse complement.
CCGGGATCAGGGTATGGGTTTTAGGAATAAAGGGTTTAGGGCCCCGCTGCAGTTCCACTACCGTTTTAACTGGTCAATTTGAAGCGACCTCACCCCACCTCACCCTAAATGGTTGTTTATTTCGGGAACAGTAACAAAATGGCTTCAAATCTGGGAGTTGAAAAATTCCAAACTACCCTGTGTTAAGCCAAGTACCACCACCATGACGGCTTCCACACTAAACACCTGTTTTTGTTCTTAGCAGCTGCTTGCTTCTGTATTTAGAACAGAACGAGAGTTTATACATTAGGGATTTTGTGGGTACAGATGCTTGCTCGAGAAACTTCACATGTTCCTCACTTTTCAAATAGTTCTATCGAACTAACCGTTGTCCTTACAGAAACCAACATCGCTCAAGCCATGTGTAGTCGCAATCCACTACAGCAACCTGCACGTTACTCAACGCAATTGCACCAGAGATGCCACCTCAACCCCAAACGTTCAATCCGGCAAACTAGGGAGCCTCGTGCCCCAACCCTATAACTTCTACATCATACACAAACCCTAGACCCTAAACCGTAAACCCTAAACCCTAGCAGCCCTATTCCCTGCAGCCTCCAGGCTGTAATGAATACCCAACCCCGAAAAGATTTGCCTCAGACCAGGTGTCCTCAACCCAAACCACCAACACCCAACCATGTACCCCTCCATATCCCTATAAGTTTCTGCATATGCCTGCATACTCTCCATAGGACCCCTATGAAGCCCCCAACCCTAAGCCTGACACTCCCACCCAAAAGCCATCTGCAACCCCGATGAACCATATGCCCCGAACCGAAGAGCTTCAGGGATATTACGCGCAAAAAGGAACAGGCGTTCTACAGAGATTTTAGGTTTTAGGCTTTAGGGTTGTGTAGGAATTTTGCCCCTACAGTGCAGAATCAGCTGGAAAACAAAATCGAAAGTGAATGGAAGCTGGGCTTCGATGAGGGACTACATGGCTGCAGTACACTATGCCCTAAAGCCGAAACCCTAAATCCTAAAGCCTAAATCCTAAGCCCTAAACCCAAAATCCTAAGCCCTAAACCCTAAATCAAACCCAAGAGGCTCATACTTGGAGGGTCACAGGGACTTAGCGGAATGGAAAAGAAATGACCTCCCCCTAACCCCCCACCTCCGTAACTTTTGATATTCCAAGTGTGGTATAGTATGATATACTGGGAGTCTTTAGTACTGGGGGGCTGGTTTAAGATTCGGGGCAGGGGATTACTTTAGGTCAGGTTTGGGGTCAGGGGGGGCTTAGCAGGTGTACCTTTAGCTCCCTAAGCCAGACCTGGACCGCCCAAGCTGCCTACAGCTTAACGGTAGTTATTCGTAATTTTGCTAAACCCTAAACCCTAAACCCTAAACCACCAAAAAACAGCAGGTCATCAGGCTTACAGGTAGATCTGAAGCCCTTAACCGCCTCAACCCTTAGGATCCTAAAGCTTCAAAGTCCCATACCTTAGGTGGACCCCCCACCCAGTTAGTGACTGTAGGGGATAATAGGGATTATAATAGGGTCCTCTTATATTCCTATTATACTACTATTACAGGGTGGGTGGTCCTCCTAACCTATACCCCACCCCCTGAACCCCTAAAGCCTGAACCCCAAGCCCCTAAATCCTAAACCATGATCTTGACAGCACAGAGTGCAGGCGCAGGAGTCAATGCACTCCGCGGTGCAAGGCACCTCCGTGAAGGTGCCCTGCAGATTTCAGGATTTAGGCTTTAGGGTTCAAGGTTTAAGAGATTAGGGTTTTAGGGTTTAGGGTTTTAGGGTTTAGGGCTTTAGGATTTAGACTTTTGGGGTTCAAGGGTTTAAGAGATTTGGGTTTAGGGTTCAGGGTTTGGGTTGAAGGGCCGGGAGGGGATTACATAGAGGTTCTATAGGGATCATGTAGGGATACATAGAATTTTGTAGGTTTGGGGGCTTATACCGATTTATGGAGAATCGAATGGAAAAGAAAAGAATATGGGCAATTAAATGGACGCTGGGTTCATGTAGTGGGTAGAGGGTGTTGAGTCTGGAAGCTTGGATGATTAGAATTTGCGTCTACCATCCTCGTAGAAGTATAGTGTTATCTAACACTTCCTGCAACCCCTAACAGCAAACATTCGCCATAAGAGACCTCATATACTGATGCTTACAGCTCTTCACACTGTATGTCCTTAATTAACCCTAAACCCTAAAGCCTGCAGCCAATTTTGCTTCAGCAGTTTGGCCATTTGGGGTCAAGACCATATCGTTTTCGCTGCTCCGGGCCGAGATCAGCGCAACAAAAGCCTGCAGGTGACTGTGCTGGCGTCTGAGGTCTCGCATGCATGGATGAGCAGCGCGAGGTGTTCAATGCCTGGCGCTGCGCCTACCTCCAGGCTGCCAAAAAGAGGCTGGAGGTGACCCTGGAGAAGTCCGACGACGATCAGAGTTGCAGCTGGCGGACGCCAAATCCCAGCTTCACACTGCTCAATCCGCACTGTGGGGAATGGAGCAGAAGCTCCGGGATGAGCGTGCCAATGCAAAATCCACGACGAAATAACCTGGCAGCAAGTCGATTCGCAGACATGGCAACAGCGGGAACATGTACATGAAGGGTCCTAGATGCACCATTGCCTGCAAGTCTAAGAGGGCAGTAGAGGGTTCTTTCGGAAGGCACTTGAGGTACCTGACGTCCTTTCTTCTGTGCGAGGTTCAGGTGTGCAGTTTTAGAAGTTGTGCCCCTTAGTCTTTCGGCACGATTTCTTTGGGCCTCGCTGTAAAGCGCTCTTCATTAGCTGGGATGCCTGGATAGTGGAGGAAAGGTCCCACAAGAAAAAGCCTGAACCCCAACCCCTAAACACTACCCCCTACCCCCTATAATCCTATGATCCCCCTTAAGTAGATAGAATATGGTATTGGATATTATAATAAGCTCCCCATATACCCCATATTCTATCTACTTAAGGGGGCCTATAAACTCTAAACCTAAACCCTAAAGTATTGGGCTGGGGTGGTACCCAAGGTCAAGGCTTCAGGGCTCAGTGGCTTGAGGGTTTCGAGGTCTAGGGAGCTGCGGCATGGGCTCCTTTTTTTTTTTCCCCCGTTCGGGTTTGGTAGGGCTTTCTAGTACGTGGTGATCGTAATAATATACCAGCTGAAAAACAGCTATATTATACAGGAGCCTGTGGGGGCCACTCGGCTGGCAACTTCAGCAGCCGTGACTTCCTGGCACAAGCGGAGTCCGATCAACTTCTCATGAGCCTTTCATATGTGTAGGTTACAGCAATTCTTAGAGGGTAGGGGTACCCACGAGTTTCAGAATGCAGGTGTCAACAGCTAGGAACTCCTCTACAACTCTACAGACCCTGAAGCGTGCCTGTTCTAAGGTGCGTTGTTTCAAGAAGACCTTATGTCGTTAGGCATTGGAACCCTAAACCCTAAACCCTAAACCCAACCTCTAGGCGTCCATGTTTGGGGTACCGTTTTCGTGAAGACCCTATGCCATTTGGTATTGGGAAGGCTCTTTTCAGTCTATGCTTCTTCCGCGCTGGGTCCACGAAAACACGATATGTGGTTTGGGCTTCTTAAGCCCAAAGGCCTTCGCCATAGGAATTACCTCCACTCACTACTAGTGACTAGTGACCAGAAGACCACAGGGGAAACTTATACTAGAAACCTTAGTATGGGAGCCCCAAAACTTTCCCCTCATTGTGAGAAGCCCGCCACATGTTTGACTCCAAAAGCAGGAACCCCGAAACCCGCACCCAGCATCCCAAGACTCTGAATCCTACATCCGTCGACCGTCAGCGATTGAACCACATAAACCCTAAATTTCTAAACCTTAAACCCACAATCCTAAACTCTAATGTCATTTAATGTCCGTAAATTTGGATTATGTAAAGCGCTTATGGAGGTTAAGCCATAGGCCTACATTGGTGTAAGGTGTAGGACAAAGGGTTAAGGGTTTTGTCTTTGGCACCCTAAACCCTTAAACCCTTAAACCCTAAACCCTAAACCCCTAAACCCTAAACCCCTAAACCCTAAACCCTAAACCCCTAAACCCTAAACCCAAAGACCTGCGCAGGGCAAGCGTGTGCTGTTCCAGGAGCTACAAAATGCCCAGGCGCAGCACAGAGCCTAAGCCGTTAAAGGGAAACCTTTCAATGTCGTACTCTTGTGGGGTTCAGGATTTAGGGATTAGGGTTTAGGGCTTAGGATTTTAGGGCTTAGGATTTAGGATTGGTGTAGGGTTTAGGTTTAGGGTTCAGGGCACATACCAAGACCAAAAGGAACTACACTGGAGTGTCCATGTAAATCCCGAATTGAAGAAGCTTCTGTGCACTTGTGGGTTGAGGGTTCATGGTAAAGGGCATAGGATTTGGGTTACCTGTATCCTTTTACATCCCTTTCATAGCTTTGCTGCATGTCAAACGCAAACGCATCCCTGCGGAACTTATATTCTTGTCAAACTTTGAAGTGGCTATTAACTTATAGTATATCAGAGCCCACAAGGAAGATGATGCTACAATTATTATCCCAATTTGCAACCCAATAAACGCGTTGTTAAGGCAACTCGTCCTTTAAGAAGACCCAGCCCTGGTGTTTATTGATTAGGTCATGCCCCCTTTCGATTCCCACAACAAAGGCAGTAGGAGATATAATCGACCCTGAGAAAAGGACCTCTGAGGACAGTTACTACGGTGGATACTAAGAACCGTATACCCTGGGAATAATGGTACTATAGTATACTAGGGTCATGCAGGATTTTTAGTATCAACAGTAGGAGGGGGTAGGCCTCAGGGTATTCACAGGTCTTTGGGTTTCGGATTATCAGGAGCTGCGTTTGACAGCCGTTTGCTGTATACACTTCATCTTTGGCCAACTCCAGACCTGCAAAGCAGGTCATGTTTCCGTAGATTCCCCGAAGCAGTAAACAACCAGTTACACACAAATGGGTTGCTGTTGAGGATCTGAAAATCTAAAGTTGAGTTACCATTAAAAGGAAACCATACCGTCAAATGCATATCCACAAAAACCTACCTACCTAAAATGGATATAGCCTTGCACATACAAGGAAAACATAACACACCCAGATAATGCTAAGCTGAGTTCTTGAACCCTAAGCCCTAAGCCCAGTAAAGCTCTCGACCCGATAACCCTAAACCCTAAGCCCAGTATTTGGCAGTACTACTCCTAAAACTTCACGCAGTTGCAAGGTTTAGGCCAACAAAAAATCAGGAGGGCTTATCACCAGGGTTTGGGGCTCTAAACCCCAAATCATGTCCAATCATAGCTTCTTGGACTGTGTTAATGGGTTTGGCCCATTATGTTACCCAGTTTTGAGGTCCAAGAAGGGTTCCGCCCAAAACCCACAACCTGAAATTCCAAACCTAATTTGGAGGGTCACTGGGAAGTAGTATCGAGGTTAACAACTCAGCTGCGGTCATGAAATGCTTATAGGGCCTGCAAGTACGTAGACTAAACAAGCCTCCCTGGCCCCTACAACCTAAACCCTACAGAATATGGTAGTCTCCCTTTGATACGGTAGTCTCCCTTTCCTTTTCCATTCTTGAGTAAGTCCCCCCAACCCACTACAAGTACCGTGGTAGCCATGTAAGCCCTCATATAAACCCAGCTTCAATTTGGTTTTCCATGTTCTTTCTCATTTCATTCTCCGTTATTGTGGTAATATTCCTACATAACCCTAAACCCTCAAACCTAAACCAAAAACCCTAACCCCCCAACCCTAGGCCTATACCCTAAAACCTTAACCCTCAAACCTAATGCTTCAATCCCTACAGAAACCTAGACAATAAACCCACTTTAATCCCCATGGAAAGCAGTGGCCTACTGAACAGACTGGGCAAAATCACATGCAGAACGGTTTAGGGTTTACAGCTTCGAGTTAATCCTAAACCCTAAACCCTAAACCCTAGTAGAGCTTCGGGTGGTCAATGGGAGTTGTATTGACCATGGTGAAGGGGGTTTAGCGACTACGGGTATATGGGCGATTCTCAAAATTCGGGGTACCTTCTTGGGGGCCCCTATAATAAGGACTATAGTATATTGGGGTCTACATTGGAGCCCCCTCATTTTGGGAAACTCCCATATAGGGAATGGCGAGTAAAATGTAAAACAGTTGGAAAAGGAAGTGGAAAGTGCTACTGAGGGGTTTAGAGATACTGGGGTTATATTAGAATTATTAAAGGTTATGTGGGATTATTATGGGGTCTTAAGTGATATTACACCTCAATCATAAAGAAAAAGGTGGAAATCAATTGGGACATGAAATTGAAACTCAGTAGAGGTGTTTCGCACCCCCGCCCAAAAAGGACATCAACGCATGTGACTTTCAGGGTTACGGGGCACACAACAGTTCTCAGGTTTGTTCCTCTTTTGAAATGTATAAGATGACTTCATTTTGTGACTTCGGGAGCCTACCAAGATAAGAATGTCAAATGAGGGCTTTAGCATTTATTGGGCTAGGACCATTACCAGAACCCCGAGAAGGTTGTCACAGTTCTTTGAAAACGGGGCAATGTGAAAGGTTGTCGAAGTTGTCGTTGCTTCCTGGGTTCCCTGCGTAGCGCAGTGCTGAACATTCAAATTACCCTCAAAAACCGGATCACTGTTTTCACAACATCCCCCCACCTTCCCCTGTATATCTCTTTACATACATCTATACGTATCTCTACAACCCGCTGGAGGGATACAGATAAACATAAGTGGTGTGTACATATATATATGTATATATACATGTACAGAAAGACATATGTATATTCAGTTTGCTGACCTACGCCACTGACCTTTCAAAGAACATACGTAAAGATGTACACCGGTAACGCCGTGGAGGGTACGGCAAGGTGTCTCAGAGAGCTCTTCGACAAAACAGCAACCCTTACTGACTACCTAAACCTTAAAAGTATGTAAAATAAGATCCCAAAACCCAAAATATCAGCCATGAAGGCCATTATTCTACATACTTTTGGGGTCCAGGTGGGAGTTATTGTGTATGGGTGTAGGTTTATTGTTTAGGTTTTAGGGTCTAGTAAGCCCTCCCCATCAAAGCCAAGGCCAAAACAACTTGGCACCTTCAAAGCCTTGACATGAACCTAGGCCTAAGAGTTCAGGGTTTAGGGCTTAGGGTTTAGGGCTTAGGGTTTAGGGCCTAGGGTTTAAGGTTTAGGGCTTAGGGCTTAGGGTTTAGGGCTTAGGGTTTAGGGTTTAGGGTTACCTCAGAACCTAAGCACAAGAGTCAAATTCTTGAACGCCTCCTGCGTATCCTTGAGAGACTCCGCGCCTGAAAGCCTACATGCATGGGTTCCCCTCCCCCTCTGCCCACCCCCAACCATTCTACATTCCCCTTATTTGAGGTCATGAGGGACGATGAGGTGAACAAAGGCTACTAAAGGGGAAACTTGAGGGGGGTAGTAAAGAGGCGGTGGTAGGGGAACCCATGATCTACAAACAGAGAATAACATAGACATAAATATACATATACCTGGAGCACATCTTGCCTTAAAATCCCAATGATTCCACTTGCAGACACTTCCGTATACCCGCTGATTCTAAGTAGGGGGCACGAAGGAATGCAACAGACAATTGAACGACTCTATTATCAGGTATTATACGGAGGCTACAATGAGGATCGAAGCCTCAGTTACCTACAAGAAACCCACTAAAGTCAGACCCGACCCAACCCCTCATTATTGCATTAGCTCACTGATCTCTCCTTTACTTGCGTACTATCCCTGTATAACCCTATATCTAAACCCTAAATAACCCTATAGTCCCAATGTAACCCAAAAGTCCCTACAGAACCGACATAACCCTACCATCCATATGCGACCCTGAACCCTGGCAGCTCCAATGCCAATGAAGGAGGATTTCCGCTCGACTGTTGCCCAGTTGACATACCAGGCGCAGGTGCGACAGTTTGGAGATTCTTTTAGGCTGTATACACCGGGATATCGCGGGATAACTGGGGTTAGTAGGGGTGTGGATTCTTGGTGGGGTAGAGTTTGGGATTTGGAGTCTTGAGCTTTAGCGCTTAGGAGTTAGGCATCAGGGATTTAGGTCGGAAACAGGTTACGCAGCTCTCAATCCATGGCTCTTGTTGAGAGTGGACCCGACACCCAAATTGCAAAGTAGCTGTTGCCTAATCAGTCCTATCTTCTGCCCGCGTTGCTCCTAAGAAGGCACGTAGAGTGATTTGGAAGTGGAAGCCTTAAGAAGGGTGAGGAGTACATCCTTATAAGCCTTATAGAGTGCGCACGCCCTAAAATCCTACTCTCGTTCTTCGCCCTCCCCTACAAGAAAGTGGATCCTCATATAGCTGCTGTACAGAAGGGAACATTGCTGTAATCTTTGTAGGGCCAATTTCGGGATGCCATGTTAGCGAAATGCCCAAACATTCCTACGGTTGAATCCTGACTAGTGTGGTGCGATGCTGAGATCAACAAGATAAGCGGTTAACGGTTTAGGGTTTAAAGCTGTAGCTCCCATTGAAACTATTCAGGAAGGGGATGGGGCTAGGAAAGTGGGTCATTTGGCTCCTAGTACAAATTGGAAGTGGAGGAGAACCCTAAACCCTAGACCGTTCAGTTTAGAGCTTAGTTTCGTAGAGCATTGGTATAGCTGAGCCCTTGGTAGAGGTCTTGACTTGGCCTTCAAAACCAACAGATTTCTGGCCACAGCATTTACCTTGCCAGAAAAGCCTTTCCCTTAGAGTTGGGGGTTTAGGTACAGACTACCCCTTTGGCATCTGATTCCTTGGCCTGATGGGATAAGTGGTTGCTTTAGATCCCGGAAAGAAGAAGTAAAGCCTGACGTGATTTTGGATTGCATCCGCAAGGCTATTCCCAGCCATTTTCCCGGTGCCACAATTTAGAGTCAAGAGGTTGTACGCGCGAAGGAGGGACTCCAAAGTTGACGTGGTGAAGCCCTTGAACATGCGGCCGTTTGCGTACGTAGGGGTCCCTAACCCCGAAACCCTAAACCACTACACCCTACCCCCCGGTACCTTCCCAGCTGCTCTTAAGCCCTCCCCTCAGCCATCTTGAGCACTTTTTGCAGCTGGGGTTCGTGGGGTCTCAGGGTTTAGGGGTTATATGGGGGCTATATGGGGATAATGGAAACGAAAATGGAAACTACTAGAGAGGGTTTAGGGGTGGGTTTGGGGTTTACGGATTGGGTTTTAGGGTTCAGGGTTGCGGGTCGAGGGTTTAGCTTGAGATGCTTTGGGCTTTCCGCGTTTATCACTTCTTTTGCTGCGGGAGAGGTCTACACGGAGGTGAGACTTGAAAACAGATTTATCTCGCAAAACAGCAGTTGGACACACACACACATATATATATAACATGAGAAATACATTATGCCAAGACCGTCCAAATACCCTCCATTATGCCAGATGACCACTACGTGAGTATGCATGTATGTATGTATGTATGCTTGTATGTATGTATGTATGTATGTATGCATGCATGTATGTATGTATGTACGTATGTATGTATGTATGTATGTATGTATGTATGCATGTATGTCTGTACAGATAGATAGATACATAGATAGATAGATAGATATGTATGTATGCATGCATGCATGTATGTATCTATGTATGTATGTATGTATGTATGCATGTATGTCTGTACAGATAGATAGATACATAGATAGATAGATAGATAGATAGACAGCCCGTGTGTGAAAGGTATGTTGTGAGCCTAGAAAGGTAATTTCAAAACATGAGAGCCGAGACCCTAAACCTAGCAGTTTCCCTTTTAGGTTACCCATCCCTACATTGTATATATGTGCATGTGCATGTATCCATACATGTTTATCTGTAATTTAGATATGCGGACTGAGAGCTAACATCTTATAACATCCCAGTGCAGGGCTTCGCGTATATGCTGCATTTTCAACCTTACCATTTTAGGTTTCCATAAAGATTATGCCGATTTCAGAGGGGTGGTTTAGGGATGGATATCCTGAGCTGGCCTGGCGGCAGCCGCTGTGTGAAAGGGCGAACTATAGAGCACACAATGCAATGCAGAAGCCTGACAACTTATCAGGGTTAAGGGTTTGGAGTATTTGTCCTACACCCGAGGCCTTGAACTCCCATCACGCATTCTGATGCTAGCTCCGCTGTATCTAGTGGTACAAGCGCCACCTCCGAACGCAATGGAAACCTCAAACCATCCTCATGGGTTCCCCTACTACGCCCCGCCCCCAATCCCCCCCAGGTTAAAGGTTTAGGGTTTAGGGTTTAGGCTTTAGGGTTTAGGGTTTAGGGTTACGAGTCCCCAAAGTTTCTTCCCCCTGGATAATTAGAGTTTGATTTTGATCGTTAGTGGCAATTAAGGGTATTTAAGGGGGAACCTTTTCGACTCCTCTATATAACCCTGCAAAGGGCTGATAATCCTGGAGTCCAACCCTGATAAACCTTCAGCAATTACCATGATGCTGCTATACCCCAGGCGTTAGGTACCGCCCCCAGTCACTAACGGCTGAAGAACATGTATAATGAAACTATTTAGCGCCCTTAATATGAGCCCTTTTATGGACCCTAAGCCCTGAGCCCTGAGCC
>CAJNIZ010000325.1:155-23319 GCA_905231905.1 Symbiodinium pilosum | reverse complement strand
CCTAAACCCTAAACCCTAGAGACTGTTACAGGGAGGGGGCAGAACCCAAGCCCTAACCCCTAAGCCCTTCTCACCTCTATCCCTACTTCAGGGAGGGTGAGTCCCTAAACCCAAAAACATGTAGCCTCGGGATCTGAAGGGTTCTGTTTCCGAAGTCTAGGCCCTCTCTTGACATCCTATGGGTTTAGGGCTTAAGGTTTAGGGCTTAGGGTTTAGGCCCCTCTTGAAATCCTAAACCCTAAACCCCTCTGTTGACATCCTATGGGTTACTGGGGAACCTAGTGCCAGGCGTGCAAAAATCTTCCTGATTTCCCCGAGCCCAGCTTGGCTCCAAGCTTCTGGGTTTAGGGTTTTAGGGGTTTGGGGGTTTAGGGTTTAGGGTTTTAGGGTGGGTTTAGGGCTTAGGGTGAACGGATTCGGATTTAGGGATTAGGGATTAGGATTTAGGGTCTAGGGTTTAGGGCTTCGGGTTTAGGATTTAGGGATTAGGGTTTACGGATTAGGATTTCGGGTTTAGGGTTTAGGGGTTTAGGATTTAGGGATTAGGGCTTAGGGATTAGGATTTACGATTTAGGGTTTAGGGTTTAGGGTTCCGGGATGGGGATTTAGGGTTTGGGTTTAGGGATTAGGAATGCGGGTTTAGGGTTTAGGATTTAAGATTTAAATTAGGGTTTTAGGGTTTAGGGCCCTTTCTAGGGGTCATTTGAGCTATAGGGGATATTTAGGGTTTGGGGCCTTGGTGTTCAGGAAAGTTACGCAGGGTTTAGGGTTTAGAGAGGCTATAATCATAGTTATATAGGTGTTTTTTGAATATGTTCTCCAGGGTCTTCAAGGGTTCTGTAGGATGTTTAGTTGGCAACAGTAATTGGGTCTTGGGGGGTACATTGTGGAATATTGTTATATACGGCAGGTCGCCCTGAAGCTCACTGGGTCATGCCTAGTTGTGGATCGCCTCCCATAGGATGCAGCTCCATTATAGTCCCCCTTAAGTAGATAGAGTATGGGGTTTATGGGGATCTTCTTATAATATACCCAAAGCCATATTCTATCTACTTAAGGGGGACTATACATAGAGATATCAGTACTGCTTTCCATGTTATTCCCAGCAATCAAGCCATTAAATTTAAAGATTTGCATGGCTCTAGGAACAGTGCCCGGATGGGCAACACTCTCCTGCATAGAAAGGCAAGAAAACACGCCAATGGACAGGCAAAAAACGGGCAGCACTTAAGACTCATAGGCTAGAAGGCGGTGAAAGCGATAGGTGCAGATGGGTTGGAGACAGCTGGCCCTTTGTTTACCAAAATATCGTGGTATGTGGGCAATTAGGGTATAGCATTTTCTTCGGGCTCAAACAGTGCAACACTTTCAAACACCAAACGAACTCAGTTTTCATGTCATGTTCCATGTTCTGTTCCATGTCCTTTCTGCACTGTAACCTTAGCGTGATGGCATCTGCCCAGGGGGAATCAGAGACATAGAGCAGAAGATAAGGTCAAGTAGAGGCCCTGCAAACATTAGATGTGATCGCCCGATTCTCACTATAGCAACGCAGGAATTTTGACAATCGCTCCACACCGCAGGCCTCTTATGTACCCATATGAAGAACTCACTGCTAGAGGATCTCTATAAGGCCCAGGGCGTTGAGGCGCATGCCCCAAGATTGTAGCTCCGTTCTTGCTCCTTCTCATTTGATGCTCCTCCTAGATTACTTGAAGCTTTGCAAGGATATTGTTGACATTTGTACATGCTATAGAGCACATTTGCGGGTGCGGATGCTGGGGCTGGGGCTGTTGTAGTGGTAGTCATATGGGGGTGAGAGTCGTGTCTGCGCCCGGCCTTCCTCTTATGGACTCTACAGCTGGTGTCTATTTGTATATGTTAGTATGTGCACGAAGAACAAGCGTGAGCAACATGTGCTCCATAATGCTCCCAACGTGCACCCCGCTCAGACTAAATTTCTGACCCAGTCTGTCCGTTTCTGCTTGTAATCTGGGTTGCTCTTAAGGAACTTAAATTAAGTTAACATAATGGGTATATATATATATAGTAATTTATAGGGTTTCCCCAATATAGTAACTTAAATTAAGTTCCTTAACAGCAACCCAGTAATCCCCCATGGTATTCTGGACTCCTCAGGCCCCCCACCTGTGCAAGGCCGGAAAGTTTGGGATTTGACGGCTTGGGTAAAAGTAAGCCTTAACCAAACCCTAAACCCCATATTTCCCAATATATCCTCTGTATAACCCTATAAAACCTAAACCTGAGTGCTTTGAGCAATCAGAGCTTGGCGCAGGAGTTCAGGAAAATCGGTTTAGGGTTTAGGGTTTGAAGTGCCAGAAACCCTAAGAACCTAAGGCCCCGAACCCTAGACCCTGATCACCTCCCCTTTGATAACAAGCACCCCAATCCCCCTGATAATGGATATTCTCCCTACTACATAGTAGTATTGCGTTGCTTGTTGAAGAATGGTGTGATGGGGGGTTATAACTAGCCCTAACCCTGACACTCAAAGATGGCAACGTAGTTTCCATTTCCCTTTCCATTCCCCCATATACAGTATCCCCATGGAAACTCATAGAACCCTATACCCTAAACTTCAGAACTTAAACCAGCAACCCTAACCCCAAACCCTAAACGCGAATCCCTATAGACCTTAAACCCTCTAAACATTTAGGGCTGATTATTGGGGGACCGGCTGAGTATCGGCTCGGGAGCTTTAAGGCCTGTTGGTTAACGAGTGCAGGACCTCAGGTCCCTTAAAGGGGGTTATTGGGGGTATGCGTTAGCTGGACCCCCCACCCAGTAATAGTGACTATTGGGGATAATAAGGATTATATTAGGGTCCTATTATGTTCCTATTATACCACTATTATAGGGTGGGGGGTCCTCCTAAGGTATGCGGTATATATACCCTACACCCTAAGCCCTAAACCCTAAACCCTAGACCCCAAACCCTAAGCCCTAAACCCTATAGGGTTTAGGAGGTCCTGGTCAGGGGCCTAACCGAAGGTACGGGGCTGTATGGCTTTCAGAGTTTGCTATTTAATTCGGGGCCTGATTCGAGGGTTTGAGGGTAAGGATTTTTACGAGGTTTTAAGGGTTAGGGTTTAGGGTTTGGGAGGGTGTTGCGCTTCCATGGGGTTGGAGTTTCGGTGTTGGGGCATAGGGAATTTCAGTCGCGTCACATGCAGCTCAAGGCTTTCAGCAAGAAATCTGCCGTAACTCCAACTACAAGCGCCGTCAGCAAAATTGAAAAGGGTTCGTGGATTTTTGAAAGGGTTCGGGAATATTGGGGTGCGGGCACCCGGAAAAAGCCGCTTTCCAATAAACAAATCCATGTACAGCTCTAGACCTCAAGACACCATAACAAATTCCTAAATGCAAGTCCCAAACCAGCCTCCAACAAGATTCCCCGAACTTTAACACAAGACAGCAAGCGGCCGTACCCTTGATCTTGTTTCAACATGGTCGTTGGAGTGTTTGCCCTGAGGTACTTGGAGTCTTGGTAGCTAGAAGCGCTATGCAGGGATTAGACGGGGCAAATGCGCAAGGAGATACTCAGGATTCCGAGTGATCTGCTACCGGGTTTCAAGTTGGCCATGCAACAGTCACAAGCCGTAAACGTAAACAAGACAACTTCCAAATGTGGTGGGGAGGGGGGCAGGCGAGACACTGGTCGCAAAGCCGAAGCACATGAGAAGCCCTTCACCTCAGCAAGGTCTTAAGAAGGAAGCCGTATAGTCCCTGTTGCGTAGATTATAAGGTATGTGATGTGGGGATCGTGTTATAATGTACCCAGAGCCATATTCTATCTACTTAGGGGGACTTTATGCGTACCCCATTCTCCACATCAGCGCGTTCAGGCTGGCTGTTGAACATTACACTTTGCACAGGAGTCGCTTCTTTGGGCTGAGTTTCTTGATAGCAACCGATGCCTCTCATGGAATTCAAAGTAAACTGCGGAAAGTAATTACACACGTTTGTTTGAAACGGTAGCTTATTGGGAGGAAATACACTAACAAGTCCATAAAGCCCCCAAAAAAATCCATGTAGCCGCTGCTGTTCAGGCCTTAACCCAAGAGACCTCAAGCCTAGAAGCGCTACCCGCCTCTGAACTTGTTCTAAAAGTGGAAAGTGTTTCCAGTTGCCACAAAATCCAGAAACCCATTTACGTGTCGTCATGTCCTCCAGAGATTCTTGTGCTTCTTCTTAACTCCGGATGGAACAAGTCCTGAGCACCAACAACCCTACACCCTTAACCCTAAAACCCTGAACCTTAAACCCTAAACCCTAAACCCTAAACCAACCAGTTAACCCTGCCAGAAGAAGAGTTGAGCGAAGATGGAGCTTCTTGGCAGAGGCTTTAGGTGTTGACTTTTTTGCGTTTATTGGGCAGAATCTAGGGTTTAGGCTTTGGGGATTTAGGGTTTAGGGTTTAGGGATGAGCCCATTATGCAGGGCGCAGGATTCATCAATCAGGGTCCCCCACTTCAAATGCCCTAAACTTTAGAATGCATACGTCAAGTGGGACCCTTGAACTGCATTGCAACTTCCAGTTGTGCGTACTTCGGATAAGAAACGGACGGATCCCATTTCTACACCCCGGCTAACAGGGATGCCACACAGTTCTGGCATACGTGAAACCCTAAACCTAGGTACCCCAGTAGTACCCTTTTACCCTTTTTGTTTGGGGGTCTCCTTATTCAAACAGAACAGTAGGACAAAGGGTACCCTTGTTATTTAGGGTTTACTGGGGAACCTAGAAACCCTAACCCCTAAACCCTTTTCACCTCTATCCCTTCTTCAGGGAGGGCGAGTCCCTAAACCCAAAAACCTGTAGCCTCGGGATCTGAAGGGTTCTGTTTCCGAAGTCTAGGCCCCCTCTTGGCATGGTTACGGGTTTAGGGCTTAGGGTTTAGGGCTTAGGGTTTAGGGTTTAGCCCCCTCTTGAAATCCTATGATTCGCAAGCAGAGAGAGCTGAGCGGAGGATCAATCCGCTCTGCCTTAAAATTCATCTCTACCCTTCGAAGAAAGGTTGCCGGCACATAGACACTAGCCCAATACATAGATCCTAGGCACTAAGCCCTATACCCTGAATTCTGTACTATAGTATGGGTAGATTTTGTAGCGGGCTGGGGAGATTGTTTGTTTTGGGGAAACGTGTTCTACTTGATTTCCTTCACTGCCTCTAAAAGGTACAACCACATGAGCTATAGTCTAAACTCCTTAAAAAGGGATATATAGGGGGTTATATAGGGGAGTATGCTAGGGCTGATTCAGGGAGATAGTAGGAGTTCAGACTATAGCACCTATGGGTTTAGGGCTTAGGGCTTAGCATCCCCCATTTTGGGAGCAGTAATTTCGGTCAAGTCTCGCCTTCATCTTCAGGTGTCTCAGCCAGTAGGCACCGTCCGGCTCCTGCACACATAGTACGCCATCCGAATCCGCCGAATTGGGGTTGCCCCCCAGTTCTTGGTCTACCTGGACCCTGGATGTCTTTCCTTTTGGGGGGTTATGTCGCATAAATTTGTAGGGCATACACCAAAAAAGGTAGGAATTCCAGGGTCTAGGTAGAGCTTTGGGTTATTATTCTAAAGAACAGCTACCTACTGAGCCACCTCGGACATCCGCCTATAGGGTTCAGGGCTTAGAGAGGGGCAAGCTCCGCCCAAAACCCAAAACCCTAGGCCCTAAGCCCTACATTCTAGACAGTAACTCCATTGTCTTTTCGATTCTGCAATATTTTTGTTCAGAGAAACCTTTTACCCAGCAGCCCAACCCCGCTTTTTTGCGATGCTTGAGGCTTGTGGGGGTGGCTGCTTTGCCAATCACGCAGATCGGGGAAAGGAGACGAAGCCCTAAACACGAAAATTGGGGTTATATTTAGGGATTATATAGGGATTAAATGGGGATTACATAGGGTTTAGGGTTTAGGGGTTGTATTGGGATAATGGAAAAGAAAATGGAAACTACTATAGTAATTGGGGTTATATTGGGATAATGGAAAAGAAAATGGAAACCACTTAGGTTGTATTTGGTCTGGGGTTTAGGGTTTAGGACTTTGAGAATGATACGTATATCAGAGGGTTTACTGCTTCATGCCTGGATGTAGTCTGTTGAGTTTTGCTCTGGTTGTTAATTTTAGAATATTTCAACAAAGAAACCAATGTAGAACCATGGTTTAATGTCGGGTTTGGTGTTAAGTCAGTGCTAGACAGGTATGATATACAGTCCCCACTTGTCCTAGGGGCCTTGTAGACCGGAACAACGGATTGCCCTATTTAGGGTTTAGGGTTTAGGGTCCCCACGTCAAGTGGAGCCCTTTCATTCATGGACGAAAAATGGCGCCCTTGTGGCCCGTAATTTCTACATAATATACGGGCCTAAATAATTACCAATATTATGGTTCCATACTCCTTGTATACTTATAGTATATGGTACCTCAAATGGACCTCAAAATGATACTGGTAATTGTTTAGGCCCCTATAGTAGCCTTTTTTCAGGTCATACTTGGTCCCATGTTTCGTCTACATGAGACCCTGCAAATCCCAGACCTCGCTGATTGCAACTAGTTTTCTGTAATTCCTGCATGGAGGGTCAGGGGACTTCGTGAACTTCGTGAGTACACTTGTATAGTTAGCCGCTATAAGACGCATGACAACTCCAGTTATTATACCAGTTATCAACCTACTTACTAAGTCCCCCTGACCCTAACTAAACTCTAAACATTCAATAGTATGCTAGCTTCCACTTTCCATTCCTTACTCAGTCCTCCTGACCCTCCAAAGCAAGTTTACCACCCGCAGCCCAAATAAAGTTCATGAAGCCTGAGTGAGCTTTAATTAAGGGTATGGTGGATCAAAACAAGGTCTCAGGCTTGGGCATGAATCGCCCCTGGCCCAGCGCTTTCGTTGCTTGTAGGCCCACTAAGGCCACCCACACTACCTTCAATGAGCTTTAAGCTTTCCTTTCTGCACAGATGCTGCATGACGTCCTGACACAGCCTCATTGACGGGGCGTCTCGGCTTTCAGTCCAGAAAAAAAAGGATTTGAAGGGAGCTCCAGCTTTTTCAGCTTGACTGATCCAGGGATCTGCAGCAGCATGAAGTACTACTTTCTGAAGGCCGGAGGTGGTTAGTGTTCGACCGTCATCATGGACCCAATGCAGGATATAGCACCACTCCTGGCAGTGGGGAGGTTTTCTACGGTCGGCTGCTATTATTGATATTCCTTCGTGGGGCCTGTCTCCCGAGGGTGCCCTTCACGGCCAAGTGACGGCACAACTGTAAATTTGTCGTTGATGTCCGTCTTCAGGAAGGGGAATGATGCTTTCACAGGAAGCGACATTAGCAAAGAACTTGCAAACACCAAAGGTCCTTTGTCATCGTCATTTGTTTTATAACCCTCTGCGGTCGGAATCGGTGACGCTCTTGCCAGGCGCGGTCACTCGGAGTCAGGTCTGTGCAGGGATTAAGCGAATCCGCTGGCTCCTGTCCATCACTTCATTCCAGCAGAATACAACACTGATCCTTGACTTCGAGGCTGCTCGCCTACGCGAACACGACCAAAGCGCCCAATACTAACTTTGTGCCTCCATAGCCACTGCGTGGTGTGCCCACAAGGAATACGCAACTGACGTGGCACCCCCAGATGCTAGCCGGCCCGGGCAACCCTCGGACAAGGATCACGTGAAGTGAGCCTGCAGCCTGATGCTCCTAAGTGTCTACGGACTTGCCCATGGACAAAGTCCATGAAAGGTGGGACTTTGTTGAAGATCATCCGCAAGTTGGGGTCTTCCTGTCAGATGGGTGAACGCGAGCTCACGTTTTTCACTCCTGAGAGAGAAAGCAAGAACTGCAACGCGCCAGACCAAGTCGGCGCGCGCCCGCTGCAGCAATGGTGCCAACAGGCTGGTACGTTCAAATGTTTGGCGCGACGCCACGTGGCAAGGCACTGGCGGTCCGGCACTTGAGGGCAAGCTTGGGACGGCCCCCCATGGCGACATGTAGGGGTGAGCTACCCTCACACTTTCTTGCAATGCGCTCAGTCTGTGAAGCCCTCGGCCTGCGTTCCGGATCTGTCGCTTGACGCCAGCAACCCGTGACTTAGTCTAAGGCTTGGTTTTTAGCGTGGCTCTTTCTTGGGACCGTGGGCACCCCTTCTTATGTTGAAAAAATGTTCGGCTTTTCATCACCTATGTCAGGCTGGTCATGTTGGCGCATACCCCGTATTTAATGAAATATTTAAAACGTGCGGATTGCATCCCTGCGCATTCCTGTCAGGATTGTGGCATATTATAATGTGCCAGGCGTACCTCAACGCTGGGCCCTCATGTGGTGGTCTTGGCCTGGGCTTGCTGCTAGCCTTGTGCCAAAGCATTCCCATAGCCATCATGAGGTCGTTGATGAAATTTATGACTCGCCACAACATTGCGGTCTATACTTCGCACACTTTCTACCTACCTTGACTGCGCAGATTAGAATCACCGCCCAACCCCAAAAGGGTTCTCTAGAAGGTCAACCCAAGTTGGCATACCTCAGGTTTTGCAACGAATATGAAGCGACCAGTCCGAATCGCCTCCAAGCTTTACCGGGTTTTGACCCAAACTAAATTATGCTCTGGGGATCCAAAAAAATTCCAACATCGCATTGTATAAGGATGCCATATCAGGAGTGTTCGTTATTATTATAAGAAGACGTTACAAAAAGGTCCGAACCCCGACCTGAATTACCAACAGAAGGACTTTAGTGGCTAAGAATGCTGTTTTCAAGTCTGTTCGGGGTAGCTTGCTCTACTATAATTAGCGCAGAATCTGGGACCCCAATACTGATCTCTATTCAGGCCTCTACATAAACACGGAACCTCCAAACCTGAAACCCCATAAGCGGCAGCCCCGCAATATACCGGCGCGCTGACCAATATTCTTGTCATCCTCATACAAGTCTCACAATACTCCATGCGTCACATTGTGTTTCACACAGCTTCAGAACACTCAGAATGGTTGCTTTGAATTGTTTACCCATTTATACGTCCACAAAGTCCCTTGTCCATTGTTTTAGTCAGGTAAGATTTGCAGCCCGAATTATGAGTTCCAGATCCTTAAGTTTGTGCATTCCTATGTTAGCCCTATACACCCCGTGTAAAACGTTTATATGACTGCAAATCTGAATTGGGTTAGCGTTGCCCGGCTTTCCAGCACATTCAGCAAATTGTGCAAAAACACGGGAAATCTCGAATCTGCGGCTTACAAACACGGTGATTGGGGGTATTCAGATTGATTATCCATTGTTCGTGGGTTCTCAAGACCACTTTGCTTGTGAGTTTTGATTTTGGCTGATGGGTTTACGTACACCGTATTGAGGGACACAAACGTTTCTTCAAAACGCGTCCAGCAATTCGGCATGAAATTTGGACAAAAGACAAATGACGACCTGAGTGACGCGTTTGAGCACTGAGCATTTGAGACGCCAGATACCAGGGATGATATCCCAGTTTGTGAGATCACTGTCGTTGCAAACCATCTCGATGTTTATGACGTTGCATAGCATCCACCCTGCCGAGTTTCCTTCGTTTTGTCGCTGTCATTAGCCGCATAGTTATAATCATAATCATCACACCAGGCCATCGAAGCTTGTACCATCATTATTGACAGCCGGACAATGCAGTTTGTATTTGGCCTGTGGGTTGGAGGGGTGTCTAACGGGGTACCAATTCCTAAATTGCATGGTCTGCAAGCATGTCGGGCTGCTAGGCTTGATGGATGACATGCGAGTAAATTTGCAAAGTCCTAGAGACCCTGCTTTGCTTGGCGTATTGCGATTTTGGCATCTTAAATTTGGGTGGCCAATGAGCGTCGCTTTAACTTGGACATTGGTGATGGACCAAACCAAAAATAGGTTTTTGCGAGACGCTGCCACTCGCGGTAAGGACCCCTGTCGGCTTGGTGGGAGGGGACAGTTGGGACAGCCGTGCAAAAAGCGTTCAGAAACAACAGAACGAAGAAAAACTTAATACATGGCCAAGCACAATAGTGGGATATAGTGGGTAGTCTTGGTCGTCAATAGTGGGATATAGTGGGTAGTCTTGGTCGTCAATAGTGGGATATAGTGGGTAGTCTTGGTCGTCATGCACATATACAACGTCCAACAGCATGGCGGGAAATCTTGGCAACGAAGGCTCGAACATTACTCTGTCGTTCGTGACAAGGACAACAGGTTCTGACGCTGAGTTCTGCCACATGCATATTGTGACATCACGTGCCGTCAACAAGCATGGAAGAAACGCCACGGGGACCAAACAAGTCCAAACCCTGCAGTTTCAAAAAGCTTTTTGGAGGGATGTATGGATTCGGCATCGGGCACACTGCGATGTCCAGATGTTCTAATGCCATTCTGGCAACAAATGACATTTGTATGTTGGATTGCTTCATAGCGCTGACGTACTGGCGTCTCGTTTGTTGGGGCTGGAGGGCCTACATACCCTACACGAGAACGCCAATATGTAGACATGAACATTTCATCTTTCAAGAACCAGGAACCATGCTGGGTCTCATTACATGATACTATTGGTTTGATCGCAGTAGGGTTTCCGACGTCCATCTTGGCTCCGACGGCAGTTTTTGCACCTTTCATTTTCCTCAAACTCCGGTCACATGCCCTCGAAATAACATTCACAACTTTGCACACAGTCCGAAGCTGTCATGCTGATGTTGTGGCAATGGCTGTTCCCATGGGGTGCCTTCAGTCAGGCAATATCCCAAGAGGTTTGGACATTTAACACGCCTAACATATGACTCCGGGGATCCAGTCCCTGGACCGGCAAACTCTAAACAGTCGACCGACATGATTGGGCCTTGCCTTCGTTGGAATATGCGAGAAGTTCGCGGGTCGTGATCCATTGTCTGAGGTCTTGGCCATGAACGCTTTACTATATGATCATGAAGTCGACAGATTTTTGTTTGGGGAGATTCGCACGCGCGGCACCGTAATTTCGCCAAATTGTTTTCATTATGTTGCTCGGCGTATCTCTTCCTAGCTGTTTGTAGCTGGTTTGGTCACAAAACACGAAACCTTAAAAGCTGAAATGGGAGGCTATCAAAATTCGGGTTCCACTAGATATTATTGCCACAAAAGTGCAGCGCAGGCAATAAAATATGTAATGACTACAACTCATATTGTAAATTCCAAGCCCTAAACCCGAAATCCTAAACGTTACACCCATTGGTTTGAAGGAGCTCAGAGTTGATGAGCCTTGAGCAGGCGGCTTGGACATACATCGTGATGGCATTCCTAAAAATTCATGTGTTCGAGTTGCTTCCCAAGATTGGGGGTGGTTTTAAGGAAAACATAGGGGTTATATGGGGTTATATAGGGTCTAGGGTTTAGAGTTCTCCAAAATTAAGAGTACCATTTTAGAGGTCTCAATAATAAGGATGATCGTTTTTGGAGGTCTATGTTGGGGCTCCCTATTTTTGGGGCACTACCATTTCAGGAATTTCAGGCGTCAGGGTGGAAGGGGATATTTGGGGGTATGTAGGCTTCAGGGTGCACAAGGCAGTGGGGGTTACGGAGGGATCGTTCAGGCATGGTAATGGTTTCTGCTATCCATGGCTGGACCATGCGTGTGGACTCTACCGTCATGGGTTCCCCTGCTATCCCCCATTATACTACCCCTCCCAAAATTCTCCTTGCTTACCTGAATTCAGCTTGACTATCCCTCAATAACTTTAATTATGGGGCAACTTAGGGGCGTAGTATAGAGGGGGGTAGTGGAGGAACCCATGATACGGGAAAGCAGGACATGTACGGACAAAGCACACTGCTCGTGGGCAGACACTAGTTGCAGCGGGTTTGAACAGATATGTGTGTTGGGCAATGCAGCTGCCTCTTGAGTTTGGTACCAATTTGTTGAAAGATCCTATGACCGCATTCATACAGCCAGCTGATCTTTTCTTGGGCGGCTTCATCGTGCAAATTCTGCATTACAGAATCCGTAAGCGCTCTGCTCCATACCTATCTTCAAGGCAGTTTGGATTCAGTCTGCAAGGGTATTTCACGAAGTAGGGACCCACACTTCGAATGTCTAAGTAGTAAGGTTCTCAGAATAGGATGGCCAAAAAACGCAGAAGCCCCCACCCAGCAAGTAAGCCTTATCTGATCTTCAGAGGGGTAGGTTTGATTTGTTACCACCCTTTCTGTTTGTATAATCCTTGTAAAGCCATATTTCTGAAAAAGGATTAAAACCCTCTTAACCCCAACCCAGGTATACTGGCCCAAAAGTCCCCTTAGTTTCCTTGGCTTCCTCATTTCTGGATCTGGCAGTTAGTTTCCTTGCTCGTGGGCCAGCTTCATCCCGCTGCCCTTACTATAGGGTTTCTATAGGGGTTCTATAGAGGTTATATATAGGGATTATACAAGGATTTTATAGGCATTTTACAGGGGTATAATATATCAGTTAAATAGGGATGATGGACAAGAAAACGGAAGCTACCATGTTATAATAGGGTAATCGGAGGTGAAAAAAGGGAATGGAAAAGAACATGGAAACTAGTATTTAGGGTTTAGGGTTTAGGGTGCAGGGTTGGAACTGGCCTTGGGTTAGCTGGGAATGGAGGCATGGAAAAGAAGATGGAAACTACCGTAATGGGTTATATAGGGACTACTATAAGGATCCATTTCTTCTTACCTAGCTAACGAAAGGCCAGTAAACCTTAAATCCCAAACACTGAACGAGGGGGCCATATGAGCCATAGTCTAAACTCCTTAAAGTTGGGTTAGATAGGTAATTATATAGGGCTCCTATTCAAGGGCTTATTAAGGCGGATACTAGGAGTTTAGAATATAGGCCATATAATCACCAACCTCTCTGTCCCCTAAACCCTAAACCCTAAAGCAGGTCTTGGGATTCTGAACCCTTGCTTCAGGGTTTGCAATAAAGATATGTTGTTTGCCCAGCCCTTAGAATTAGGACCGTATTATGGTGATATGATATCTGTAGGGTCCTCATAAGTTGGGGTTGGGGTAACCAAAATCCCCTCATTAGTTTAGGGTGTTTTGAATCCTGGGGTTTGAGGCTTGGATTTGTAGGCTTGAGGGTTGAAGGTTTGCAGGGTTCAATATTTGGGGTTCTGTCGGGATGAAAACTTCAAGCGATTCTTGCAGCTTGAAGATGTCAGCCCCCTCCCCACAGAAACTCGGTCAGCCCGTCTAGCATGCAATACGTCGCAGGCCTTAAAACCCATGCCCTCCACCGGAGAAAAACATACATACAGTCTTCTGAATATCTAAACTCCCACATGTTGGTACCCCAGTCATATGAAAGTCAGGGGGTCTGTTTTTTGCGGGGTGGGATTACCAAAATCCTCTCTTTCTCCAATATCCCCGTCTGGAGGCTGCCAGCATTGCGGGCGTGCCAAAAGTGCAGCGCCCGTGTACATACTGTGAAGTACGCGTGCCACTTGCAGGTCACACATATGGTCCCCTTGCTCCTCGAAATTGCGGATTATCAGACACTGCCAGGAAAGCAAACATGCTTGCGCAGACAAGCCATAGCCAACAGTCTGCTTCCTCAGGAATTAGCCCACCCCACGCCCATGCGCACATTCCTGAGAACAGTAACAAGACCATGTGAGCTCATGTAGGGACAGCTTTTTCGAGCAGGATTCTTATAGGGAGAGCGCACCAAACGTAACACGGGTAGCAAGTAGCGGCATCTGTCACTGCCGACATCTACTACCAGAAGTAACATGGGTAGCAAGTAGCGGCATTTGTCGCTACCGACATCTACTAGCAGAAGGTCCGCAGAATGATGATAGCGGAGTCCTGGAGGCCCTAAACCCTAAACCATTTACAACGATGACAGGCAAGGGAGACTGACGAATTAGCAAGCATCTCGTTACTCCGAGATTGGACCTCCCCTGGAGAGCCCATCAATGTTTCTAAGGGTTAGGGCTTAAGGTTTAATTAGGAGCTATCACAGCATCGGCCCCAACTCACCCCAAGTCTTGCGAACTGAGTAATTAAACCCTAAACCCTAAAACCTAGCGCTGTAATGTGGTTAACGAGACCTTTCCGACAGATTAAGGCTTTCGCAGTCCTCTCCCCTGTTTAGGGTTGAGGGTTTAGGGTTTACGGGTTGCTGATAAGGAACTTACATTGAGTTACCAGAAGATAGGTATAGAGTAAGTAAGGTTTCCTTACTGTGGTAACTTGATTTAAGTTCCTTAGCAGCAACCCTTTACAATCCACCCCCTCCCCGCCCGAATAATGATAAACATTCCAGCTGATATATGACGATACTATGGGTGTGGTGCGTGGGTGTGTGTGTGTGTGTGCGCGCGCGTGCGCGCGCGCGCGCGCGGGTGTGTGTGTGTGTGTTTTTATATCAGTATTGTCGCTATCATCACTGTTATTGTTTTTCTGCGAATATTGGTGCTATTAGGGGGGTGGGGGGGTTAATATCAGGGTCCGCTCCTACTCCATCGCCGATTTCAATTTGGATGGGATTGCTTAAGCTCGAGGGTCTAGGGTTCGGAAACCACTTCCTGCAGAGTTTTGAACACCAAAAACGCCTGAAATGAGGACCTGATTAAATCAGGTCCTCATGAATTTGCAGTTCAGGGTTTGGCGTTTAGGGTCACGCAGGGACCTGAATGAGCAGGGGAAAAAAAGGTGCTTGGGTGAGTTATGGTACACACCAAAACTTGTGAACCATGGTTTGCCTTAAATACTGGGTGACAGGGCTACTTTCTGGGATCGAAAGTGGCAGCCTGACTGACTAATTACCGACGGTATCTCTCATGTCCTTGATTACCAGAACCCGCCAAGGCACCTTTTTTTCCTGCTCATTCAGGTTCCTGCGTGACCCTAAACGCCAGACCCTGAATTTCAAATTCCAAACTCCAAACGCTGTGAACCCAACAGTTTGATCCCCTTCCAAACCTTCCAGCCCTGAACCCATGAGAGTAGTATTTGTAACCCCCCAAGAGAGTAAGATTATGCCCTCCTGCGGGACATTTTGTCTACCACCCCGAAACCCTAATCCCTAAAAGGTCTAGGGAGTTGCAAGCAAAAAACTAAACTCAAGACGGGCTCTGCGGGCACTTAGACGCAGGCAAGCATCTGCGTGTCGTAGTATCACCTGTGACGGGGCTCTCAGCAACAACCATCTTGGTGGGTTTAGGGGTCCGGACTAGGGTTCAAGGAGCCCTAAACCCTAAACCCTAAGCCCAGGGCTTCGAAATCTTTGAAGCAAGTACGTGGAATCCTGAGCAGCTACCAATACTACTAAGGTGGATACTAAAAATCCTGCATGACCCTAAGTACCTTATACTTTGGGAATTATGGTACTATAGTATATTAAGGTCATGCAGGATTTTCAATATCAATAGTATACCCTTATAATTTGGAATCCTGATGCTACTATGGTAGAATCTGCCCGAACACCTTGTTCTTAATTCTATCAAAAGGTAGTTTCCACTTCATGTTCCAGTTTCCTTCCCTGTTGATATACCCTAAACCCCCGCTCACAGTTTCAAGTGCATTTCGCATGTGGTTCTCCGCCTTTCCGAGTACATTAAACTTTCTTCCTAAACCAACACATGCAGCATGCAGAGGTTGGAGTCACATTTGGATGAAGGATAACGGATCAGGGATTACGCGCCTCAAGCAACCTAACGCCGCCACCCCTAAACCTTTGCCTAAACCCTCACAGCCTCAGTTCGTCCCTAATCCCAAAGGATCCTAAGTACCTGTATAGAGGATACTACCACAAACCATATTAGTGACTAATTCTTAGAATAGAGAACCTAGTTGTACCATACAAGTACTTGGGACGTTTCGTGCGAACCCTTAACCATTGGACCTTTGGGTTGGCTCTCACTTTGGAATCCTCAGAAAGGCTCTGCACTTTAGCCTAGAGGGCCTACCCGAACCGCATGAGGGGGTAGCCTCCCAACCTAACATTCTGGGTATGGTCGGTTCTGGGTTTAGGGTTTAGGGATGCATCGGCACATATTATGGATTCATTTCTTAGGGAGCAGGATCTTCAAGGTCGACCTTGCTATCAGCCGACTTTGTACCTCTCCATGCACCTCCAAGTGGCGGAGTAGGTAACTTTCATAAGTATGTCCCTATTATGATCAAAAAGTTACTCTTTCTTCTTGGGTAGGGGGACCCAGCAGCGGGGCCTAAGTCCCAAATCACACCATCTTAAGTTCTAGGAGTGCATCTCTTCCCGGTCAAGTAACGGTCAATTGAGGAGGGGACTTCAGGTATGTACCCCTAGCAATCAAGCACCCCACGCCTTAACCCTAAGCCCTAATGCCCAATATAGGTTACAGCATGTCGGGAATATGCGTTACATGTGTTACTATGGCAAGGGGAGGTGTGTACGAGGAGGGTCGAAGGCATTACTGGGAGGGTCATGGGGACGTAGAAAGTATGATAATAGCTGGGTTAACTGGGATTATTTTGTTGCTTCTAGGGGTTGGAAGTATGCTTGTTAAGTCCCTCTGACCCTCCATCGTCATGTATGAAGCATCGACAATGCCATTAAAATGTCGGCCTTCTTGTTGTCATGACAGAGGTGTTCAATCACCAATGACTTCCCATAGTGTTCACCGCTCGAAGTCAAATTGGCCTTGTGGAAATCTAGATGCTGCAGCTACGTCGCTGCGTCCCTTGTATTCTACTGGCCCAGCAGGACCAGAAGGGCATAAGTATGGCGCATTGTACCCCTTAACTCTGTGTTTGGGGGTACTTAGGTCCAACTCCACTAAACCCTGTACCCTAAACCCTAAACAGGATTAGGGTTTAGGGACCCTAAGTCCCTATTGTTATCCCAATACTCCATCTCATCATTTGCCACTTTTGTCATTCTTCCGACCCCTACACCCTATAGATCCTCATATAACCCCCATAAACCCTCAGTAAACATACTTTCCAGTTGACCTTCCTATTTTCCCGTGCAGTTGAGTCTATATCATTTTCGAAAGTGCTCGGTTTGATTCACAGAGTGTACGGGTAGGGGTAAGGGCCCTTTAAATGAGCCCTTAACCCTTTCAGAGGGGTTCTAGGGCTCACAAGGGTTCATATCAGATATGTAAGAGGAGTAGGAAGAGCTCAAGGTATAGGGCTGATGAAGGGTTTGGGGTTTAAGGTTTAGGGTTTAGGGTTTAAGGTTTAGGGTTTAGGGTTTAGGGTTTAGGGTTTAGGATCTAGAGTTCAGGTTGTAGGGGACCTCAGACAGAGGAGAGCCGCGCGAGGCCGCAGGGCTCTCCAAAATGGAAAGCTCTTCTTTGGGTACTGCCCCCACTATGTAACGGTTGAATAATATCTATAAAGATGTAGTTATATATAGTCCTCAATATCACCTCAAAACCCTAAACCGTATATATCCCTAGGACTCCTAATATAGACTGTTTAAAGGGTGGGGGCAGTACCCAAGCTCTAGTCCATCCCGGACCATGAAATGAATGATCAAAAAACTTCATCCTATGAGGCCCAGCCTAGTACCATTAGGGACTTTAGGGTTTAGGGCTGAGGATTTAGGGTTTAGGATTTGAGGGGTTTAGGGCTTGGAGGGTTTGGGGTTTTAGGGTTTTGGGGTTTTGGGGTTAGGGCATCATATGAGCTATAGTCTGAACTGCATAAAAGGAGGGTGATCTACCGGAGTTTATAGGCTTCCTGTTATAGGGAATATTGAGGGGGATACTAGGAGTTTAGACTATATCTCATCTTTCATGGAAGGATATAATAGGGGCACTGGAAAAGAGAGTGGAAGCTACTGTATGAGTTCGGGTCGGATTTAGGATCGGGGAGTTGCGGTCGGGCGTGCCCTAAACTCTAAACCCTGTACTACCCTGAACCTTATACCCTACAGTTAAGCCGTTTACCCTGTACCTCAACACCCTTCAAGCCCTAAATCTTGAGCCATAAGCCGACATGTCATTTTCGCCTCTTATGAATGTCTGCGACACTTCACCAGGTAGGCTGTCACAATCATAGTTATTTCTGGCGCCCCTAGTATAATACAGCCCCAATTGAATGAGGGGGCCGCACATTTTACAGCCACGTCCCTAAACCCTAAATCCCTAAACCCTAAACCCGCAATGCATCCTCTGAGTCACTTTTCTGGACTTCCTGGTGTCATTCCTGCTTGCAGTAACTGTTCTTAAAGGGCCTTTATCAAGGGGAGGGTTTAGGGTTTAAGGGGGCTACTCCAACTCCTAGTAGCTCTTGTGGCAACTGTTACTGTAAGGGGGAAGGACCTAAGGAACTCCGCACAATTACCTTGCACGTCCAGGTTGCATGATGTTACCTATTCCATTCCCTTACACCTATCATGATCACGGTACCCTACCTAGGTTTAGGTTTTAGGGTTTGGGGTTTAGGGTTTATGGTTTGGGGTTTAGGATTGAGGGTTTAGGGTATAGGGTGCCACACACAACAAAAGCATTGTCAAACGTGGCATCGTCTGCAAGCTACCCTAGAGCATGGTTGTGAATGCATTTCCCTAAATGTTATCCCCCAAGGGTGCATGTGACTAGATTTGATATGCTTCGGCCCGAGAGTAGTCAAATGCTTCGAGTCCTGAGCATGTCCTATATACCTACACGGAAACCTCAGACGTAAGTAAGGTTAAGGAAGCTCTAAAAGGGGCACACACATGGGAGGCTCGTATTAGCAGACCGTAAAGGGCCTGAGGGAGCCTAGCGAGGCTTCAGGCAAGTCTCAGGGTGTCCTGAGTCTTCCTTAATTTCGGGTTTAGGGTTTAGGGTTTAGGGTTTATGTGGAGGATGGCCCTAAACAGTTAAATCCTAAGCCCTAAAACGCTCAACCCTAAACCACGCGCCTGCGACCACGCAGGAGAAGAAGCGCCCAAAGTTCACGGATGTGGGGAAGCGACTCAGAGAGCTCTGCCACTGGATTGCAGATTTGTGGTTGAAGGATTGAAGGATTTAGGGTGTTGGGGTTTAAGGGTTTGCGGTTGATGGGTATAGGAGTTCAAGGTTTAAGGCTGTAGGCTCTTAGGGGTAAGGGATTAAGGGTTTGAGGTTTAGGGTTTGGAGATTATTTTTGGGGCTCACCGTAGAATGGAGGAAATCTTACGCTACTCAGGCTTCATGTAATGCTGTAGATCCTATTGCGGATGTCGAAAATCTTACGCCACTTCAGGTCTCAACTGCTTTGTAATTTTGAGGGCGGTCGTGATGAAAGATTCCTCCATCCGTCTTAGGATACTAGGTGAACTGGGTTGCTGCTTAATTCAAGTTGCCATATGGTGGGCATATAGTAAGTGATCGGGGTATATAGTAACTTGGTTCAAGTTCCTTAACATCAACCCTGCTCTAAGGGTGACGCAAGATTTCCTACATCCACAGAAGGCTTGCGTTGAAGGAGCATGGATTCTGCTGTGTTTGGCAGCTGGATCGGCAAAGCGTGGTTGCGGATCAACATAGCGCAAAACCATCCTGAGTAAACACATTTGAGTTAGACATGCCCTAAAGCAACTGCACGATCATTGTACTCCTGATTTTGCAACCCAGTATAGTAGTTTCTGTTTTATGTCCATTCTGCTAGACCCCAAACCCTACAGTAGTTTCCATATTGTCTTTCCCCTTCCTTTTAAACCCTAAACCCTAAAGTATTTTAACCCTAAACCCTATAGTAGTTTCCATTTTCTTTTCCACTCCCTGAACCGGGGACAGGATTTAGGACTGCAAGGTAAGGCTACAGGAGGGGTTGGGATATACTTGCTGGGGGCTTGGGTTTTTTTGGTTTAGGGTTCAGGGTTTAGGGCCTTTTATTTGCATGTTTAGAATAATCGTAGGTTGTATAGGGTAGAATACATCATAAGTTTAGATCATGCATCTGTTCTGGGACAATATTGTAGTTTCTTCTAGTAGGGGGCCTGCAGTATAGACCCCAAACTACTATAATCCTCATTGTCGGGGGCCCACCAAACAGGCACCTCATTTTTGAACCCCACCCCCTACTTTAGCGTTTTTCATGCGGGTACATGCGTGACACTCCCCGACATTGCCGCATTAACCGGACGCGTCAGCTTGAAGATTCAGACAGGGTTAGGGATTAGGGTTCCCGGAGTACTGAGACTTCAATGTGACCTCAAAACCTTGTCCCCATGGGCCTTAGCAAGGAGCCTACAGCCAAGGCCCCAACAACTCTAAGCTTCAACAAGTTCTGCTACAACTGGGTCGCTGTTCACGCCTTTTAATCAAGTTTTGTACCAACATATGAGTATATAGAGTTTAGGTTACGGTAACATAGTAAATAACAGGATTTCGGTATAGTAGACGTTAACCCCTAAACCCGATATGCCCCTTCTTACAGTAACTTACTTTAAGTTCCCTAACAACAATCCAGACAATCAAGGTCAAGAACACTGCGGGTGGCCATCTCAGAACAAGAGCCTTTATTTGGCTTGGGTTTCGAGGTTTAGAGGTTCAGGGGTTTAGGGTTTAGGGATTGGCCTTTGGGATATTTCAATATTTCCCTGTTATGGTTTCATATATAAGGACTCTATATACTAGTATTTTCAAGGGCTCCAAAGGCTAACGAAGTCAATTTGCTTGGATGTTTTGGGCTCAGGCTGAAATAGAATGAGCAACCATTGCATGGCTTGCCTGGCCTTTCTCTCCAAGAACCTTGAACCATATCCTAAACTCTTGCTCTTCATTCTTGGATGTTTGTTCAAGGTCCATATCCCTAATCTTGCTAGGGACTTGTATCTCTCTAGTCCTGATGATGAACATGAATCAAAAAGCGGCTCTCCTCCGCGTGCCCTAACAGAACTCTGAACAAGAACTCTTGGCATCTCCAGACTTCTACAATCTCCCTAAACCCCTATATATTCCCCCATGTATCACGATTTTCTGTTCCATTATAACCCGTACATATCCCTATAATATTGTAGTTTCCATTTTCTGTTCCATTATTATCCCAATATCTCCCTATAATATAGTATATATATATCCCTATAATATAGTAGCTTCCATTTTCTTTTCCATTACATTCCCTATATATCCCTATAATATGGTAGTCTCCATTTTCTAACCCAGTATAATCCCTACATAGCCCTATAATATAGTAGTTTCCATTTTCCTTTAACCCTCAGTAGGGGTCTTAAGGACCTTAAGCCGCGCAGCATCCTGACATACTGCCACATGGACCGGGCCCTTGAAATGCGGAGTCCTGAGCCCTACCTAAACGGGGATTTCCCAAAATTAGGGGT
The DNA here is from genome assembly GCA_905231905.1 of Symbiodinium pilosum. Taxonomy (NCBI): domain Eukaryota; class Dinophyceae; order Suessiales; family Symbiodiniaceae; genus Symbiodinium; species Symbiodinium pilosum. Next base: position 2,063 of record CAJNIZ010000325.1, on the reverse strand, counting down.
ACCATTTGGGGCCCCAAAAATACGGATTTTAGTATTTTGGCGTCTATATTGGGGTCCCCCTATTTTGGGAAACCACCAAACCCTAAAGCATTCATAACGCTAACCAGGGCCTTATGAAGACTGCCGTCCCTGCTTAAAGGCATCGTACCGGAAGTTTCATGCTAGCTTGGGGAAGGGTAAGCCATTAATGATCTTTGCCCCATGGCACTCTTATTTACTATAAACCCCTAAACCTTAAACCCCTAAACCCTAAACCCCAAACTCTTAACCTCAAACCCCTAAACCCTAAAGCCTAAGGTTTCGGGTTTAGCGTATAGTTACCAAGATCATGCTCCTAAATTTCTGGCGATTTCTCTTGTTTTGATTCTAATGCTTGTTACTATGCTTTAGTGGGATTATATACTTAATCTCCGCCCCTAATACTGACTCCCGCCCTCCCTCCTGACACAGATATTCCTAATATATTATTGTACACCACAATGGGAATATATGATATTAGAGGGGTGGAGGAGATTACCAAGACTCGCCGACACTCCAAGTAGGTCTCTGGACCTTTCCAAAATCGGACTTACCGGAACCTGTTCGAGGACCCCAGAATTCACCCCCCACCCCCCCATGAGACCTGAACTTCCGGAGATGAATAGCCCCCATCCCTGCATAAATCCCCAAACCCCTAAGCCCTAAACGCGAAGCCCCAAACCCTGAACCCGGCCCTAATCCCAAAACACCGGGGTGCGTGGAATACCGAAGTGAAACTTGACTTCAGCAACCCATGATGCCCCAGGGCCTCCCAAATCGACGTGCCCAGAACCCCGTACCGCGCTAAAGTACATATGTTCCTTGAAGTATGGAGTTTAGGTTTGATAAGGTTTAGGGTTTTTAGGGTCTAAACTACTTAAAGGGTTTCCATAAGGGAGTAGATAAGGCAGTATGATAGGGGTTATTAGGGGGATAGCAGGAGTTCAGACTATAACCCCAATGAGCCCCAATATAATCCCAGTTTCCATTCCATTTTCCATTTTATTTTCCATGTGATCCTCCATTATTGAGGGTGATATAGAAGCCCTAGACTAAATTTGTAGTATATCCCTTAATAGGTCCCCCCCAACTTAAATTTAGTCCGTAGCTCATCCTAAACCCTAAACCCTAGACCGGGTAATATAGGAGCTCATATCAACAAGACCAAGGGGCAAGCGCCCGGCGGCAGGTTGGGATGGTTTGTGGTTCAGGGCTGGACTGCCTAGGGTTGTGGGGCTTTATAGTAAGTGTAATAGTAGTAACTAGTAATAGTAGTAATAGTAATAGCAATAGTAATAGTAATAGTATTCTAGGCATTTAGACATGGTAGGTTCCATAAATGGGGGGACCTCAATATAGACTCCAAAATCCTGGAACGCTTATTATGGGCCACAAACAGGTACACCTTATTTTGGGAAACCGCACATGCCCAAAATCATCCGCATGTTTGGAGGGTGCTTGTCACAGGAGGCTTCATGGGTGTTCGCAAATCATGCTTCTGAGATGCGTGGCTCGCCCGGCATCTCAACGACCACGCCAGCATTTTTGGAGCAGATGCTGTTTCCAAGAGTGTCATTCTAGGACCCAAGCAAGAGGCTCCACGGGCAGTGTGCCACAGGCACATGCTTCCAGTGCTACTGAAGATGTTCGAAGCTTGGACGTAGGTATGTGCGACAGATCCCTCGCACAATTTCAACTACCTGTGCTCTAGAAACCCATGTCTCCAGACAATGAAAGGTCAAACTTACAGAAGGTCTTGCTAGACAATGCACAACAGGTTCATCTTCGAAGGTGAGATGCAGGGGCCCTTGAGTTCTTTTTTGAACAAGCGGATTGTGCTTTTCCTCGTTGAATCTGCAAAGCACTCACCCGAAACCCCAAACCCTAAAC
>CAJNIZ010000324.1:19800-32350 GCA_905231905.1 Symbiodinium pilosum | reverse complement strand
TCCTTGGACCCTTAGGGATAATAAGCTCCAACAGGAACCACATAGCAACCCCTGGGCCATGACTCCACTGCCACATAAAGCCCACTAAGAGTTGCCTGCGGTCTCGCCAGGTAGGAATGGGCGATCTGCAAACAACGTTTGTCAGCATTTTCTGGTTTAGGGCCTTAGGTCTAGGCTTTCGGGCTTAGCATGAAATAGCCTGATTTTGGAGAAGCGTTGGAGGTGTGGGTGGGATAACTTGGTTAACATACCGCAGGAGTCATGGAGTTGTAGTCTGGGATGCCTAGACTCATGAGGTAATGCTTCCTTATAGTACCTATATAAGCCCCAATATATACACCCAGTTTCCATTTCANNTTTGATTCTCCGTTATTGGGGATAAGATCCCGAAGCCCTATATGTCCCGCTTAGTACCCATATCTCTCTTGGCATGGTGTTTCAGGCTCATATGGTTGAGGATTACGCGTCCAGGATGTATATAGGGCCAAGGGATTAGAGTCAGCAGATTCTCCAAAAGGAGGGTCACAGGGGTGTCTTTGGGTATCTCAGGATATGTGGACGTTGCTGTACACCCCCAGTATGGGGTCCCTACTGGAATTCGGCAGGGGTCATCTTGGTTGAATAGAGCTCCCGTTTGGGACTTCATAGAGGATTTCGTGCGGATTTGGGCACGACGATCTACAATCACTGCCAACGCAGGCAAAGCCTCCCAAATTGCTGTAAGCCTCTTGGATACATAGCCCAGGCCACCACAAAATGGCCAGGCCCTAAACCCTAAACCCTAAACCCACATGTTTATTGCTAGCATAACTACCAAAGCGCTCCTATGTAGTCCCTTTGGGATGATATGGGGGTTTCCCAAAATTAGGAGTACCATTTTGGGGGGGGTCCCCATGGTAAGGATTATCATATCTTTGGGTCTGTATTGGGTCCGCTATTTTGAGAAACTACCATACACCATTATCCCTTACCAACTAGCATAATGAGCCCCAACAGGAACTACAGGGTTTAGGGTTTAGGGTACACCATGACTCCACTGCCACATAAAGACCACTAAGTCACTAAGAGCCGCCTGCGGTTTGGCCAGGTAGGAATCGGCGACCTGCAAACAACGTTTGTCAGCATCCCCCAACTAAGTAGCGTTTTATTCGGTGGTTGAACCTAGTAAGATATATTCCTTATACAAAATACTATACCCAAAAGGAGGATATAATCTTACTCTATATTGGGTACCATAGTAGCCCCAAATAAAAGACTACTCAATTGCAAATCCATCCGTACCCCGGTGGCTGTACGTAGCAACGCTCAGACCTAGCTGCTTCTTCTGGTCCCATGCAGTTCTGGGGGAATACTGGCAGATGCACGACCCAAAGGGTCCATGTACCTATATAGTACATATTTAGGACGCAATTAAAAAGGGTTCTCACATTCCGACCTACTACATGAGTTATGAAGTTATTGTTTAAACTCCTAGTATCCCCCTTCCTAACCCTATAAGGCTCCCCTATGTAATCCCCTATATAGCCCCCGATTAAGGAGTTTAAACTATAGCTCATATAGATACATGGACCCTTTAAAATTTCCAAGTGCTGCCTCGATGCACGTGTTTGTTGGAATATGAAAATAACAGTAAGGGCGCAAGATTCAGCGTTCAGGGTTTAGGGTTGTTGGTCTTAGGCTTGGGATGGGGGTGGGCCTGATTTTGGAAAAGTGCTTGGGGGTGCAGCATATATGCCATGTGAGTAGTGTTCTTTTGGTGGTTAAACCTAGTAAGGTTATATCCCTTATATAAAATACTATACCCCAAAAGGAGGACACAATCTTACTCTATAATGGGTACCATAGTATCCCCACTAAACCCTAAACCCTAAATCCTAAACCCTAAACCCATGGGTTCGTGACCTGGGATGCACTTGCATTGACACCCTTCGGCCCCTTTGTCTCCTTGCGTTGGGGCTGGTTTTTCCGCATAAACAAGAGTGTAGGAGTAGGGTTTAGGGTTTAGGGTTTAGGGTTGGAGCTTACGATTTGGGATTTTGGATTTGAATAGAATAATAATGGCGAATCACAAAAATCACATGAACATTTCATGGAAACTAGGGTGACCAAGTAATGTGTAGATGGTAATTTCCCCAACAACAGAGAATGAAGTGGACAATGACCTGGGATTCTACATATATGAGCTATAGTCTAAACTCCTTAAAGGGGGATATATAGGGGATTATATATGGGACTATTATAGGGGTCATTAAGGGGGATACTAGGAGTTTAGACTATAGCTCATATGGGGGACGGGCATGTTAGAGAAGTACTGGGCAATCAAATTGAACAGAAATATGCAATGCGCGGAAACTGGGATTAGATACATAGCGTATGTAAGGTGTTGAAGTTAGAGCCTAGAAAGCACAATAAAAGGCATTAGTTGGGGAATACACCCGACATGATACTACGATCCCTAATTCGGCGCAAGGTTTTGTCCTCAAGATGTATGCAGCTCCCTGAGCAACAAAGCCTGGATAGCACGTCAAGGCAGTATTGCGCTGCTTAAAGCTTGTGCGGGCCCTTGGTGTTAAGGGCTGTAGGAGTTTAGAGTACAGGGTTTAGGGTCTAGGGTTCAGGGTTTAGGTTGCAGGGTTCGGGGAGCCAGGAAAGTAGAGGGTTAGAGCCTAGGGCTACGTTGCCGTAATCCATGGCGTATCATTCCAAGCGAAACCCATGATTCTTGCGGAAGTTGTCCCTATCAGCCGACTTCTGGGACGGCAATGCAGCGAACTGAGCATCCGCGTCAGCCAAAATTGCCGCATACGCGCGCGTGATCGACAGCGCTTTCAGAAGTGCCGCTTTCGAAACAACAATTGCCCACGGCATGATGGACTTTGCGCTTCGCGTCTGTCCTGGTCCTAGGCTGTTCAAACTGGGCACATGCGCCCACACCAGGAAATTCGACAAGTCCTCAGCGGACAACTTGCCGAGCGAAGCAGCAAGATCTGCAGAGGCGGCCCCACGGGTCTCTTGGGTTTTCATGGCAGTCACCGTCGTGATGATTGCCTCGCTGACCTTAGGTTTGGCGAGCATCTCCGTCAGAGTCTTGAGGTTGACGGCAGAGGACATAGCATTAGCAATCCTCTCCGTGGTTTCGTGATGGTCGTCGCCTTCTGCTTGGTGTAGTTCCCAGTTCTTGTCGTCCCTCACTTTGGCAGATTCAGCTTTTCGCCCCATTTTGCAAAAGGTTTACCTACATAAACAAACGACCGTTAGGGTTTAGGGATTAGGGCTTCCCCCCAAAAACGGCCTGTTGGTGCACAGTATCGAAGCTGTTGTAGTCCTGCCAGGGTTCAGGGTTACGGTCAGGGGCTTAGATAGAAGAGACTTTCGCAAGATGGTTGTGCATGGTATGCTTTCTGAAGAAATCACTTGGGAGATATCAATAGGAACTTGATGAACCTATTACTGCTATACTACGATTACTATTTTAACTGCTTCCTATGATTCCATTTACTACTCCCTAAGGGTCCAAGTACCAAATAATCATCTACGTACCCAAAACCTGTACTATAATTACCATTACCCAAATCCCAAGTACCTAATTATTGGGTACATGGAATGTTTGGGAGTATTCCTATAGGCCTCTGTCTGCTCGCTGTGCGAAGTTTAGGAGGGGCTTCGAGAATTTCAGATTCCAAATGAACCGGGACCCTCCTTTTACCCTTAATTGGGGATATATGGTCCCTAATAGTAGGTACCTAGGCCCTAACAGAGGGCAGGAGGAGGGTCTAGGAACGTAGTTGAGGGTTTGACGGAGAATGGGCGTATAGAGCCCGTACATCGGGAGGCACAGCTCTGCCTCCAGCCACCCCAGTAGGCCAAATCTCTACAATGTACATTGATTTTCCTTGCCCAAAATGCCAGAAGGGCCTCGCCCCTGGAGGCCCAGCCCCCCTGAAGGCCCCGCCTGCGGTGGGCCCGTCATGGTGTTTACTTGAAATCAAAAGCAAGAAGATGATCTTTTTGAGGTGGGAATTGAGGGCGTAGCCCTAAACCCTTACAGGAAGTAATTTGGGTGGTAGCCTGTAATGTCTCACAGCGGGTGGGGATTTTGAAGAAAGCCCAGCTTCGATGGCTTCTTGAGCAACATCCACGAGGTTCGCTGGGCGCAGAACGTGCTGCCACCCACAGATCCCTGGAAGTGGGGTGGCCTAAACCTCAAACCCGAAATTTCAGGAGACTTGGACCTTCAGGTTTCAGTCTGGGAGTTGAGGTCCTTGGTTTACCAGTTTTGGGGAAGTTTTGGAGAGTTTAGGGTTTAGGGGCTTTGTCATGGGTTGCGATACTCCTTGAGGTTCCCCCTCAAAAAATCGTATTAGGCCTGATTATCACTGAATGATTTCAATTGAGGGGGCACCGCGAAAGGGGGGTAATATGAAGGGGGGTAGTGAGGGAATCCATGAGTATGAGAGATCCACACCCCCTGCTCGAATCGCGTAAGCCTAGCCGCGCGGCCTGACGAGGTCTTCCAAAGAAAGTCTATCTATAGTTTTGTGCAGACTCGTAGCTGCAGAGAAAAGCTGCTATTCCGACTTCTTTCATTCCATCTTACTCACGACTTGACCTAGACACCTCAGTAAAGTCATATAGTGAACAGGTAGAACATCTGCTTTGCAAGGACAATTAATGTAAGGTTGATGCGTATATAAACTAGGGTTTTAGGAACCGTGGCTTGGGGCTTCAGGTTTTACAGCCCGCTAATCTTACTAAGTTCGCAGGGCAATCATGATAGTGAACCCCAAGCCCTAAAACCCTAAACACTAGGGTTGCATCATTCATAACGGGCAGCAACAAAGAGTTATATGAGCCATAATCTAAATTGCTTAAAGCCGGTTACATCAGGGGTTATATTAAGGGACTCCTATAGGGGTTATGAAGGGGGATACTAGGAGTTTCGACAATGGCTCCTATGTACAAAGGATAACCAGCCATCAACACCAATTACAAGAAGAGCATAACAAATACCCTACACCCTAAGGCCTGACATGCATAATTTCTAGGCCCTCGCCCCTTGAAAGCGTCTCTGGCCCTGACAGTTACTAAGCGCAAAACTGTGAATCCTATGCCTCGAGCCCTAGACTCTCAGCTCTGTCAACCTTCTAAACTGGAGTCCACCCTGAACAAAAGGGTTCTTGAACCACCCCCGCTTTATACTACCCCCCAGGGTTCATCCTCAATTAGGTTCATTTCGGGTCAATCAAGGTTATGTAAACGTGAACCTGCTATCGGAATTTACAGGGAACCCTATTCCCTAACCCTAAGCCTCATTAAGCCTGAACAACCCTATTCCCTAACCCTACACCTCACTAACCAATTGAGCTCCTCTACTGAGCCGAAAGTGTCCAGGTTCTCGTCCGCAGGGTAAACATCAGGAAGGTCTGCTGAATCGCTCACAACCTGACTCAGGGTAGGGTTGGGGTTTAGGGCTTACGGGCCCTAAACCCTAAACCCTAAACCCTAAAACCTAAACCCTCATTCCTGGTTTAGGGTTTAGGGGTTAAGGCTCGACCCAGGCTTCCTAGTCCCTAAACCACCCTTACCTAAGCCTCCCGTGTAAGGATTTTGGGTAGTGTAATATGCTCTGAACCACTACAGGATAGGGTTTAGGATTTGGGGTCTAAGGTTGGTTTAGGGTTTAGGGTTTAGGGTCTTGGGATTAAGGTTTAGGGCTTAGGTTTCCTCACCCTGGGCATGTTATACAGTTCCCTTTTGACTAGTATGTTGTAGTCCTTTACCATCAAAACAACAACAAATGCAGAAAGGAACTACATAGGAGCCCTTGAGCAGGGTGTGCCGTTTAGGGCTGGAGGCTGTTGGGCACCCATGGGTTTGGGGCTTAGGGTTCAGGGTTTAAGGTTTAGGGTTTAGGGTGGTTCGCTATTCGTTTCCAGCCATTACAGCATATATCCTTACAGAGAACCCTGATTTCCATCTGATTTTCCACTTGAGAATATGGTAGTTTCCATGTCATTGAGAGTATAGTAGTTTCCAAGTCATTGTCCATTCCTTCGTTCCCTAAACCCTAACCTAAACCGCGCCCGAGGGCGCAGAATGGACTATCGGAGTCCTTCACTGTGACCCTGTTGGCAGGGTCAAAGGGACTTAGAAAAAGAGGTGACAGGATCAGGGTAATTACTATAATGGGTTATATAGGGGATATATGGGGTTATAGAATAATCTCAATTCCAAATTTAAGGCCATTTTGGTACTGCTCCCTATATAAACCACCATTTAGGGTCACGTCTGGTGAGGTCGCTTTAAATGGCCCAGGTCAAAGGGACCCAGAAAAAGAGGTGATCGTATGGATGCATGCTCTATGGCACATAGGAATTATACTGTTGATACTCAAAACCCAGCATGACCTTAGTATACCATAACACTATAATTCCATGGATATAAGATATCTAGGGTCATGCAGGACTTTTAGTATCCACCGACTCTTAGGGTTTCACGTTTAGGCTACAGGGCTTTTGTGGAAACCTGAAAAATTACCCATATCATGCTGAGGTCTGTTTGATATTATAGTCCTACAAGGAACCCGCACCACAATATTGGTAAACCCCTAAATTCTGCTTTGGCCCCTACACTTGGGCTTGTGGGTAGTTGCCCCCCATGTAAGCCTTGCATAGCCTAAACCCTAAACCCTTACATAGCCATTATATACTCCTCGGCTCCCCATAGAAGCCTTATACAAACCCTATGTAAAGGTACCCACCCGGCTTGATTTGCCCAAAAGCCTAAACCCTAAACCTGGATCCTGCACCTAAATAGAAACCCTAAACGCAAACCCCTAACACCTCAAGTCAAAAAAACGTATAGGGGGCCAAGGCAAAACACAAAACTCCGTACCAAGCCCGCACAGAACTCGCCAAAAGCCCGCAAAACTCCGGGCATGAACCCTATACAACTGGGTTTAAGGTTTAGGGTTTAGGTTCCAGAAAACCCTAAACTCGGGACCTTACATCACCCCAACCTAAAGCTAAGGTCGTTCGAATCTCGCCTCCTCGCGCGGTACGTCTCCACCATGTCTATGATGTCTCATGTTGGCCTCTGAGCAGCCTATACCTGTCATGGGGAGCTAGGGGGGAGTAAGGGAATATAAAAGGGCATATAGAAATGTGTAGGAATATATAGGGTTCAGGGTTTAGGGAACATATAGGGATATATAGGGATTGGGGTTTAGGGAACATATAGGGATATATAGGGGTTGGGGTTTAGGGGGGCATATAGTGATATATAGGGATATATAGGGTGTAGGGTTTCGGGGAGTAAGGGGATACATACTTTGCTTCAGCGACCCGTGCAACTCCTGTGGATGCGGGAATTTCGGAGTTTGGGCTTCGAGGCTTGATGGGTTTAGGTTGGGTACTGCCCCCACCGTGTAACAGTCTATACTAGGGTCATATTAAGCTGTATATTAACTATATTACAAACATTTTTCAACTGTTACAGAGTGGGGGCAGTACCCAAGATTTAGGGTTTAGGCTTTAGGGGCGAAAAAGGTCAAGGGCTTGCGGCCTAAGGTGTTACAGTCTAGCCCTTCTGGGACTGGCCAAGTATCCAGCTCCCTCTTCAAAAGCTGGGCTGATGCTGAGGAAGTTAAGCTACTGTAATAATTAAATCCCCATCATTTTCCATATACGCATATCAATATGACTTAACTTGAGTCCGTCTTTTAAAGTGACTTTACTGGGAACCCCAAACAGGGAACCCCCATAATATAGTAGGACTATAGTAGAAATACACACTACCAGGGTCCTTGTATTTGATTATATTCCTACACCCTAAACCGTACTGTATTCTTGGGGTTCCCTGTTTGGGGTTCCCATTAGAAACCTTCTATCCGTAACAGCAATCCAGAAAAGCCTCAAGGTTGGCCAGAGCCCAGCAGCCCTCCGAACAAAACCATCATCTAAACAAGGCCTGTTGAATAAAAACATGTTGTTAGGGTTAAGGGTTAAGGGTTAAGGGTTTAGGGTTCAATGAAACAGGGGGCCTGAACTATAAACAATATACAAAAATTCTGACTACAGGGACTGGCAGAAGACGCTCTTAATTTCTGGAAACCTTAACTTTCCCTTTTCGGGGTGGTTTATGTGGGGTTGAACGTTTGCTGAGGGGAGGTCAAGGGCACTGCCTGTGAAAAACAACAGCCTGCATGACTCTAAACCCTAAACCCCTTAACCTATATGCCAAGACCCTCGATGGTAGTCAAGTACATCGAGGGTGATGCAGGATGCGGGTCATCAACCGCAGGATCTCAATCTTGTGGGTTGCTGCCAAGGAACTCAGGCTAAGTAAACTCAGGCTAGGTTCCCACAATGTGGGTATATGGTGTGAATAACAGTGTTTCCTTTTTACCGTAACTTAACTTAAGTTCCTTAAATCCCTATACTCTTCCAGTTGTCATTTCATTTTCCATGTTCTCTTCCATTTAGTGGATAATAACCCTAAACCCTAAACCCCTAATTTTTAAGTTCCTTCACAGCAACCCAGTCGGTCTAAGTGCTCATGGAAGCTTTCAGGATTGGTCCTTGATTCGAACTTTCAAACCTCGATCTCTTAGTTTCAGCCTATAGGGTTATATAGGTTTTTTTTTGGGGGGAATGGAAAAAATGGAACCTAGTACAATATATTTTTTAGGGGTTATGTGATTCAGGGACCCAAAATGAGGCACTTCCAGCATCATGGGTCCGTGGCATGTTAGACCCAAATACTCCAGTAGTGCTCATTCGAGGAACACCTTAACCCCAGACCCTAAACCCTATAGGGGCTTAGGGTTTCGGGGCCCCAGATTCGTGCGAGACAAAAATACCACGCAATCAGTCAAACCGTGCGCTGCATTATCAACCATACCCTGACCCATTAACGGAAATCACACGGAAAAGCCCATGGAAAATTAAATGCTAGTCTACATATACATATATATATATACACGTAGACTCAGAGATAATATGCGTACGTATGTACATGCACCTACGTAGACCCTATGGGCCCTTTAAAGGGATGAGTTCAGACTAATCCCTTGAATCCCAGGGCACTGTAGGTACCGCAGCAGAAAGTTTGGTGCCGCGGACTCCACACCCTGAGGCTGTAAATTGCTTGAAAAGCTTGGACGTAGGATGTAGGGTTTCAGGGTTCAGCGTCTTTGGTTTTAGGCTTCAAGGTGACGTAGAAATCAGGATTGATTGTTCAGGGTTTTAGGTTTCAGGAATTAGGGCTTGAGGCCCAGGCCTTTGGTTTGTGGGAAGGAGGACACTGTTGAAGGCTGTCTGGTATTTGGGAAGGGGGATTTAAATATATTACCCAGAGGGAACTACATAGAAGCACCTACGTGAATAATCGCTCCGAAGTCCCTACATCAATCAACTTTTCATGTCATGTTCATTCTGATTCTGCGTTATTTCGCGCGCTAAACCCCAACTCCAAAAACCTAAGCCCTAAATGGTAAGCACAAATTGTGTACGGCAAACCTTAACACGCACAACATCCGCGAAAAAATCGCTCATAACCCCAGACATGAACTCTATACTCTAAACCCTCCCCTAAACCCCAACCCCCAATGGTTCTGAGACGACGACCCGAGCTGTTCTCTGGCGTGGCAAACCTGCTTAGGGTGTAGCCCTAAACCCTAAACCCTAGTTCAGGGTTTAGTAGGGTTTAGCGTGCGAAGCTCCATTGTTCAGGGGTCGGCGCTCAGGGGCTTCAGAGGGTTTACAGGTTTACAGTAGATGCTAAAAATCCTGCATGACCCTGATTACCTTACACTTGGGAACTATGGTGCTATTGTATAGGGAGGTGATGCAGGATTTATAGTATGAACATGTATCAACAGTAGGGTTTAGGTCTCGGGGTCCGTCATTGGGATCATATAGAAGGGCCAACTGATAGTCCCATTAAGCTAATATCCGAATCTGAGGGTTTTAGGTACCTACTCTTGGGCTGTTGGGATGGACGTCAGCAAAGCTTGAGCACGGTTCCGATACCCTGGACGCTGAACCCTTGCACCCTGACCCCTGGGGTTTAGGGTTTAGGGAACCCCTGAACCCTAAACCCTAAACCTCTCAACCCTACACCCTAAGCCGCAGCAAGCCATTGGGTCGAAGTTGTAATTCCAGCATGGATACTTGCCCGGCAAGGCAATGCTCGCTGGCAGCAGCCTAAACCCTAAACCCAAGTAGCTGATATGACAGCCTCTTGCTCTAAATTTGGAAGAAGAGGCTGTCATATCAGGTATAACTCTGAGTATTTGTCAGGCCTAGGCAAGCCCCCAAACCCTGAACCCTAAACCCTACACCCTGAACCCTAAACCGTGTGTTCGGCCCATGGAGCCCCAAGGCTGTACGGTTGCGTTCCGGCGAGCGCGGCTTTCACGGGTTTACGCCCCGGCCAAGCCCTGTACAGTACAACGTCAGCATCCCAAAAGGGTCCTATGTAGTTCTTCTTTGGGTTGGCTATAGGGTTTAGGGCTTAGGGTTTAGGGCTTAGGGCTTAGGGTTTAGGGTTTAGGGCTTAGGGTTTAGGGTTGGCTATTGTTGTTTGGTAAAGGATTATACCATATTATCCAATATAGAACTACATAAGAGACTTGGGTAGGTTTGGGGTCCGCTGCTGAGGCTTCATGTTTGCCTGGGATGGTTGGACAAAGTGTTGGGAAACCTGAATTTCTGGGCCCAAACCATAAACAACTTCTGAACCCCAAGCCTGAAATACAAAACCTGCCCAACCTCTTTTGAGGAGGAATTTGACCTGAGCTCTTATCCTGAGATCCCTGAAGCCTACGCCCCCAACCCTAAACCCGTGGAGCGTAGTGAACATGCCAACGGTCTGGTTACAGGACTGTACTCCAACCACCAAAGGATCCATTACAGAGCAATGGATCCTCACTTAACCGCTAAATCGTAAGACCTAAGCGCTGTACCCCTGGGCTCAAAACGCTACACTCAAGACTCTATCTAAATCCAGAGCCCGCAGCCTTAAACCCTAAATCCAGAACCCTAAACCCTAAACCCAAAGCCCTAAACCCGAAATTCAACACCCTAAGCCCTAAACCCTAAATTCAAAACCCTAAGCCCTAAAATCTAGATCCAAGATACTGAGCGCTAAGCCAAAAATTCAATACTCTAAGCCCTATAATGCCTAAATCCGAAACCCTAAGCCCTAAACCCTAGATCTGACACCCTAAGCCCTAAACCCTAAATCCAAAACCCTAAGCCCTAAACCCTAAGCCCTAAACCCTAAATCCAAAACCCTAAACCCTAAACCAAAAACCATAAACCAACCAAGATGCATATCGATCCGACTCGGGATCCAATTTGACTGGTCCTCACGCGCTGTCAAGCTAACGTGGCAGTTTCCAAAATTATGGGTTAGGGTTTAGGGTTTAGGGTGCCTTTATACAAACCCAAATACTCGTTCCTAGATAGGAACCCGAAAAAAAGGGTCCCTTTTTGAAAGCTCCCCTCGGCCCCACAAACTTCCAAGTACAGAACGGGTCTCCGGCAGGTGGAAGTATATGCTGAAGATGTAAACCCTAAACCCTAAACCCTAAACCCTCAACATAGATGCGAGGGCAGTGTAAACGGGCTTCTGGGTCTTCAAGGGTTGGAGTTACACAGGTTGGGCAGTTGCTTGTTTAGGGTTTAGGGTTTAGGGTTTAGGGTTTAGGGTTGGCTTTGCCCTAAACAGGGCGAGAGTCTTGGTACACTGTCAGCCCAAAAAGAGTGTCCACAAGTTAAATTGCCCTGACCCTAAGCCCCAACCGCGTGATTATGACAATCCCAAAAGTCGGACTTACTGTAGACCCCTCATGAATGAACCCCCTCACCTCAGTAGGGATTACAATTGGGATCCTAATATGGGTAGTTCCCGAAGTCAGGATCTCATTTTAGTAGCCCTAAATATTAGGTGTCGTAACATAGTCTATGACCAAAAGGGGCCCATACTTTTGAGAACAACCCATATTAAGGCCCTGAAAAGAGTGGGCTTATAAAATCGCAAACTCTAAACCCCGAACCCTGAACCCCTAAACCCTGAACCCCTAAACGGGTCTACATTATCGTCTTGAGGATCTACGTACTGCCCGAGGGAGGGCCGTTGGATCTGGGGTAAAACCTCTCCAGCATGGTGTCCTAGTGTTCATATTATGGGTTTAGGGTTTATAGGTTTAGTTAGGGTTTAGGGTTTATAGGGTTTAGAGTTTAGGGTTTATAGGGTTTAAGGTGTAATGTTAAAATCCTGCGTGATCTTAGTCTACTAAGTTACTAGATGAAGTAGCATGCTTCCCAGGGCTGAAGGTACTGAGGGCCAGGCTGTATTCATAATATCCACCGTACTTTCGGTTCCTGGCCCGGGTTCACGATGAGAAAGTTTGCAGTGGCCCGAACTCATCTTCCCTTTGACAGCTATCCCAACCCTAAACCCTAAACCCTTAACCCTAAACCCTAAACCCCGGATTTCCTCCGCAAAATTAGGGGTCCCGGGTCCCGTAATCAGGAGAGGCTGA
>CAJNIZ010000324.1:1892-13932 GCA_905231905.1 Symbiodinium pilosum | reverse complement strand
TAAACCCTAAGTCCAAGCCCAGGGAAGGCCTCCACTGGCTGCTGGCAGGCCACCGCTTGCAGAAGGAGCGGCGCTTCCTGCAGGTTTTTGGATTCAGGGTTTGGGGTTTAGGGTTTAGGGTTTAGGCTTTAGGGTTTAGGCTTTAGTGTTTAGGTTTGAGATTCAAGGTTTAGGTTTATGGTCTAGGATTCAAGGTTTAGGGTTTAGGACTTGGTGGTTTAAGGTTTGGGTTTACGGTCGAGGGCTTTGAGTTTTAGGGTTGGAGGTTTGGGGTTAACACCTGTGACGCCCACATATACATGTATATGTATATATGCCCAGGGAGTCCAATGTCCCTTAATTAGGGAATATACCTTAAATTATATTTTGGATCCCTAATATGTTTCAAGGTATATTCCCTAACTAAGGGATATTGGACTTCCTGGGTACCTATATACACCCTAAACCCTAAACCCTAAACCCTAAATCCTAAACCCTAAACCCTAGCCCTAAACAAAGTTTTACAGTGCTGTTCCAGAAGCAAGGTTGAGCTTCAAAGGCAGAACTCCAACCATGCACGCAAAGTTGCCCGCTGAACCCTAGACCCTAAATCCTAAACCATATAAATCTTAAACTGGGTTTAGGGTTTAGGCTTTAAACCCTATAAATCCCAAACTCTAAATCCTAAACCCTGAACCCTAAACCCTATATTTCTCGGGTCTTCATGCTTGCTTGGAAAAGCGAAGGACCACAACCCAAAAGTCTCGACCGCAAAGCCTAGATCCCAAACCTTCGACCCCCAATCCCTAAAACAAACTTTCAAACTTTAGACCCCAAACCAGAAAACCCCAAACCCTCACCGCTCTACTTAGATGGGCAGATTCTTGAAGGTTGAAATCTAGCACCTACTGTTGATAGAGGAAATCTTGCACCACCTAGTGGCCCTAAAGTACTGAAATTCCTAGGACTTTAGGGGCTTAAGGTGGTGCTAGATTTCCTCCATCAACAGTATAAGTGCATATTCCCCATTATGACCTTGCAGCCTTGCAGCCAGATCGGGTTTCTCATTAGCGGGGCGGGCCATCGGGAGCCTACGGGCACACAAGGGGTATATGAGACATAGTCTAAACCCCTAGAATCCTCCTTAATGACCCCCATAACACTCGCTTATATAATCCCCTTCAAGGAGTTTTAGACTATAGTTCATATACAGGTCCCTGGGATCTCCCATAACTTGTTGGTGGCTAGTAGGGAATGACGGCAAGGATCCCGGTGGTAATCCGCACAGAAACCCTAGGATCGTCACTAGACCCTGTGCCGCCTTTTCCCAGTCCTACCTAAACCCCAAAAGTATGTAAAATAATCGCCCGGCGTGTTCAGGGTTTAGGGTTTCCTGCTCCTTCGCCGGGACTAAAAATGCACAGTTCGCACAACCAAGCGAAGCGTCCAATGATACTTCAGATGCATAAAGCGGAGGAGGCTCGCGACTTTAGTATTTAGGGTTGTCATAGCTTGTCTCCTGAGGCCAGCTTACCTGGTGGATCAGGTAGCCAGTGCAATTTTCTCAGCCGATCAAGTTGATTCGAACTGGAGGCCACACTGGTACCATAAAAGGTTGAAAGGCAAGGTATTCACATTTCTAGTCCACACAAGGCAGTCATCCCTTCATTCACTACTACTCGCACGTGCTTCTGAGGATCATGACTCAGTCCCCTTCCAAGAGTGAATGGGGCTGATGCAAGCTCAACTGATACAAGCTTATCCAGTCCTCACTTAGTTTTAGGGCTCAGGTTTAGGGTTCCAGCTTCAGGTACTGGGGTTTGAGGTTTAGGGTTTACGAGTTGAAGGTTTGGCCTGGGAGTTTCGTGGAACCTACTTGGAACTCTACTACTAAATCAGCTTCCTAAGTCTCTTAACGAGGGCTAGAATGGCATTGTACTTACGGCTATACACAGTTCATTAACATCAAACGCATGCCAGATTTTCCTGCTATGCGATGAATACCTGCGAGTAATCTATTAGAGCGTGGGAAAAATAGACCCTTCGACCTACACTGTTGTTACCCAAAATCCTGCATTACCCTAGGTATCCTAGACCACGTGTGTCCAAGGGATTCAGGTAAGTATGCTTTTGCAGAACTATGCCCATCAACAAGATGAAGGAGACATGCGAGTTGCGGGAAACCCGTTACCCCTAGACCTCTCCCAAACCCTCAGCCCGCTACCCCTGACCCATTTGCCCTCAGGTTGTCTGTACCCTGGCCCTGGTCCCTGCTTGAAGCAACATCTCTGACAAGATGATGCTTAGACGCATGTTAGCTCGAGTCCAGCAAAGACCCAGGAAGTCCAGTATCCCTGAATTAGAGAATAGGCCTTAACATCCTTTTTTAGGGATCCCTGATAGGATTTAAGGAATTCCCTAATTAAGGGATACTGGACTTGCTGGGAAGCAGCAAAACCACAAGCACAAACGCTCAGCTCCCCCAACTTCCAAGCTAGATCTTGCAAATCTGCAGATGTCATTCGCACCCCTTCTGATGCTAAACAACCTTGTATTCGCCCTATATAACCTCCATATAAAGCTGTCTTACTTACATATGAGCTGTAATCTATAGTCCGACTATCCCCCATACTATTTGCCTAGATAATCCCATATATGATCCCCCTTTAAGGAGTTTAGACTTTAGCTCATATGAGCCCCAAGTAAGCCAATATTACCTCTGAGAACCCTCAGAGGCCTCTCTTCTTGTCAGGCACAATTGACCTCAGCAGGTGGCTCAAACGGAAATTGCTCACCAATAATAGAGCATGAACTAAACTCAACAAGTAGTAAAATACTGACCCAAAACCCTTGACAATGGTTCAAACAGGTATCATTCTGCGTGCTTTGGGTTCAGGGTTTTGGAGTTGAGGGTCGGGGTCGAGGGACTTCTGAGGGTTGTCTGTGATTTGCATTCTTGGTCTAGTGTTGTCTGTGATTTGCATTCTTGGTCTACTGGCACTTTGCGTCTTCTGCGTAGTCCTATCGCTATTATTGCGGAGGACACCATTTGGAGGCGGTTCCCTCGAGCCACCTAATCCCTAAAACCCATGTTTGAGCAAGCGAGGCCAATGGGCTCTGTGGGTTTAGGGTTTAGGGCCTAGGGGCTTAGGGGTTAAGGGTTTTAGGCGTTTCTGATGGGACGCTTCATGTAAGCCTCTGACGAGATGCACAAAGCAACAACCCTAAAACTGAGATCTGGAGTGGCATTGTGAACTGATGGCTAAGGTGGACTTTGGGTTCATGGGTTTAGGGTTTAGGGTTTAGGGCTCAGGTATAAATGTCAGGCATGTTTGTCTCCACGTAGCCCGAGATATCCCTCAGTCAAGTAATCTTCCTTGAGACAGATCAGGGACCGGGCCAATGGTTCTTGCTGTCGCCTGAGCCTCGTGCCCTGAACTCACATGAGTGTTCCAACTCTCCTGTCGCCACTACAGGCATTGTCAGAATCGTGATCCTCATTCCTGCTGTCAGTAACTATGCCTTTCCTAGTTCTGAGTCTACTACCTTCCAACCAGCTTGTTTGATTATGGCCGTTTCTTACCATACAGCTGCTGCTTTGGCTGTTGCTCTCCAACTACGCCTGACTAGCAACTCCATGAAACTGTGACTTCAATACTTACTGTTCTCCTCCTGCTAATTTTAACATGCCACGAACCCCACCCCTCCCCAATAATCTTGAATGTAAAAATGATGGGGCACCTCTACTACAGGGGAAAAAGACCAATTGTTACTGACGCCAGACTCCTGTTGACAGTGCTTCTGGGGCACTTCATCTTAGCTGCTGAGCTTCCTGTCCCAAAGGTCACTGTTTGAATTCTGATTAGGCTATATAGACCCCGAAAGGTTCTAGGATATCTACTCAGCTACCAGGAAGTCCACGTCCTAACCTAAACTCAAAAGCAACTGGTTCAGCCCAAGACATAAACTGGCTCCACTGATAGGGAACTCCAACAACCTGCAATCCTAAATCCACATTATTAGCTAGGAAAAATTGACTTACACTCCCCCAAACTAACATGGAAACCCACATAGTTCCCCTTTAGAGGGACCATAGTCTTTATAGGGCCCTTTTTGGGGTTCCATGTTAGTTTCCGGGAGTGTACTTCATAACCCTGAATGATGGCCATCTCGAATTCTGTTCCCAATATCAACTACACCTAAGGGTGAGCTCCTGGGAGCTTCCTTAAACCCGAAACCCTAAATGGTAGTTTCCATTTCTTCTCCGTCATCCCTGTATATAACCCCGTATACGATAGTAGTAGTTTCCATCCTATTTTAATTTCCCCTAAATAACCCCTACCCTAAGACCTAAACCACTAAACCCTAAACCCTAAGCCCCCAAAACCATGATTTTGCCCTACATTCGCCGCGCCGCGGGGGCGGCATCAGCAGCCGTTCATCTTCCCCACTGGCGGCGGCGCCATCCACGCTGTCAACTGCCCAACGTCAGCAAGTTGGGGTTTAGGGTTGAGGGCTTAGGGTTCAGGGTTGGGGGGGAGAGTGCGGGACACTCCAAGTGCCTTAAACCCCTAAACCCTACTACAGTTTGAAGTGGGGTATAATTATCAAACCCCCACGGCCAGGCCAAGGCTACTTTGAAGTGTTAGGGATGGAGTTAATGTTCATGGTCGGAAATGAGGATTTGAGTTGAGCTTTTCGAGATAAAGCGGAACTATCCTTGCTATCCTGCGATATTCTAGTATGTAAGCGCTCTTGACTCTACGTTCCAAGGAAGCTTCATCCTAGGCATAGCCACGAAGCCGACCAGAAAGCTTAAATCTTAAGATCTAAGCCGCACATGCTATATACATGGCTCCAGAAAAAGCACACCTACACACTATCACAGCATGACCCTCTGCACATGACAAGAATAGCGAGCCACAAGTTGGATCTGGAATTTCAAGGACACCCTAACCTGCAAATGTCCGTGATCATCCTAAACCCTAAACCCCTAAACCCTAACCCCATAGAAACCGTAGAAGCGTCTTTTTCAAGGCTTCCGAATCTTCTAAAGATTCACCCAAATGCCTGAGGCTGTGGAGGAGGCTGCAGCAATGCCACCGAAGGCACCCCTGTTGCCGAAGGTGGGTGTGTCGATCTCCTCCACAGCGTAACCTAAACTCTAAGCCCTAAACCCTTAAAACCTTTAAGCCTAAACCCCTAAACTCTAAACCCCTTAACCTTTAATCTCTGAACTGAACCCTAAGCCCTGAATGCTAAGGTTGGCAGTGGCGGCTGCGCACATGGTCGCTTGCTCTCTTTTGTTAGAATATTAGGGGAACTGTCAAAATTATGGTCCCTTTTTGGGTCCCCTAAATTAGGCCCCGTTTTAGGCCCCGTATTATAATAGGGACCCAAAAAGGGACCATAATTTTGACAGTCCCCCATATGAAAGCCCTCATAAGAAATAGGGATGCCAAATTACGGGTCCTGAGACATGGCCCTAGGGGCTAGCGTCCAGGGGTTGGGTTTCGAGATACTTGGGAGTTTCCCAAAATTACGGGTACCTTTTTAAGGATCCCAATAATAAGGATTAAAGTATTTGGGGGTCTATATTGGGGTCCCCCTATTTTGGGCAACTACCACTTCTGAGGCACTATACTATGCTCTCCCTTTACTGCCCCTCCCCAGATAAGTGCCCAAATTAAAAACCCAATCAGGCCATATTTGGAATCTATTCTGGACGGAAGGGCAATCAGGGGCGGGACCTGTAGTATTGGGCTTCGTATTCCACTGGGAAGGAATCCCAGGGTGTACGGGACCCAGCTGTCAGTGGGCTTACTTAGTCTCTACAGGGCTTGTTTCGAGAGCTGACCTAAAAAGTAGACATGATCTTGAACGTTGATCCAGTCTCGGGCTTAGTACTTTAGATTTTTAGACCTTCAGGGTAAGGGATCTACATACTAGGACCCAAAAGTGGCTTTGTTTAGGGGCTAGCAGTACTTGGGGGCTCAGGTTTTGGAACCTGCAAAGCAGAAGGACCTGATGGTTTAGGGTCTAGGGTTTAGGGTTTAGCGTTTAGGGTTTAGGTTTTAGGGTCTATTTACATTTCATTAGGCCCCCCACCCACCAGTGGTCGCCACCAGGGGCAACGGTAATCATATTAGGGACTCTGAATATTCCTACCAGATCACCAGTGCTGCGCAGGGCCCAACCACAGAGCAACTTTCGACTTAACCCTTCTGGCTTGCGTCTTAGGTCTTAGGGTCTACCTGGACCCCAAATTTATGTAACCTAATGGCCTTTATGGCTGCTATTCTGGGTTTGAGGCTATCATTTTACATACTTTTGGGCTTTGGGTGGTGCCGTATATACATTAAAGTGAATCGCACTTCCCCTTTACACTAGCATGCGAGAGCAAGAAGCTCTAAATCGCGCAGCGCACTTCATGTGCACAGCATATTTCAGCACTCGCCCTAAACCCTAAACCCTAAACCCTAAACCCACAATTCACGGATCCTCAACTCGAGCCTGCAGTCCTGAGCACTGTCCTAGCTTACCCTAAGGGTCCATGTACCCAATACTTAGGGGGTTTAGGGTTTAGGGTTTAGGGTTTTTGGTACCTGTGATTTGGGTAACAGTAATTATAGTCCAAGTGTTGGGGGGGTATATGATTATTGAATACTTGGACCTCCAAATACAGCCAGACATGTAACACTATTCCACACCTACTACAGCCCCTACAGTGGCATCCCTAAGAAAGGCTGCATTGCAGGATCTCGCGCGTTTTTGCAAGGATCTTAGATTCAGGGCTTAGTCATGCGTACACGTTGTTGCTTTTCCTAAAGTCGTGTCCACAAATGGGGTTCAGGATTTAGGTGACCCCAAAGGCTCCAGTCATCAATACAGAAAAGATAAATGGTCAACACAGGCTCCTCTTACGTACTTTGGGGTGCACTTTGGCGGGCTAGCTATTCTTACCATATGAATACCTGGACCCTTTTGTGCTGCTTCTGCTATTTACCATATGAATGTCTGGACCCATTTTGTGCGGCTTCTGGATTCAAACGCGAACGGCGCTCCGACTGTCGGACTTCGCCATTCATGTCGAGGGCGCCCCTTGGTGCAGATGGGCTTCTCAAGGCCCGGAAGCCCTTTACACTAAGGCTCTGAGTGGCCACAGGTATAGGTACCATTCATAGACCCCAGGGCTCAAAGCGATCATCCCTAAACCCCAAACCCTAAACCCATTCCCTGAGCACCACCGCATGTAGGATATTAACATCTTGTGTTGGCTCTTCTTTGGGATTATGGACCAGTATTATACCTACCTGTGAGGTCCAGGTACTTTATAGACTTAGCACCCCAGCTGTGAACCCCTTAGTATTTAGGGTGGGGTTTCTAGGGTCTAGGGTTCAATGTTTCGGGTTTGTCTAGGGTTCAGGGTTTAGTGTCGGGTCTTTCCCTCCCTTCGCCCCGATGAAAACAGTCACAGCTTAAAGCCAAGAAACTTGTGTATGGGCAACTGGGTTTCTGGGGAGCATCATGAGTCTATCTTGGAAGCTTCTTTTTTACAGGTCCTCTTAGGGAATCATTGAGTCTTTGAAACATCTTGGAGGTCTTGGGTTCTCCTGGGCTTTGGTGACAGAATGCTCTACCCGAAATGGTGACAGAATGCTGTACCCTAAACAATTCTAAGTGGGTTCTTTCGTATATGATACAACATAAGAACTGCAAGGGAGTTGGATTAAACAAGCACATGTAATATTTCGGGCTTTTACGTCAAGCGATTCCTCCAACTAGTGTAGGGGCCATGAAAGCTGGGGCTCACAGAATCTATGGTTCTCAGTCGAGAATGACGGACTTGTGTAGAGGGGTGAATATAAGGGTCAGCTCGGGGGCCCCCTAAACCCTAAGCCAAAGCCACAATAGCCTGGAATTGGTAGGACTACTAGGGGTGCACCATCAATCCTGTGCAAAAATTGATGCCGTAGAAGTTAGAGGTGAAGAGCTGTGAGCATTGGAAAGGCAATCCTTGTTTTTTCCCCCTTCTCGGCCTGGGTTTAGGGTTTAGGGTTTAGGGTGATACTTGGCCCCACTACTGGGTTTCCCGGTCCATAAAACTTTCGACACAACTCGCTATTGGATTCCAAGACTGTGCCGGGTTGAACAGATGGGTCGGCCTGCTCAAACACGGTCTGCTTGAGATTTCACCCTGGGACGTATCTCCTTACACAAAAAAGGCGTGCTTTACTAGTACTAGCAAAAGCAGAGTTCATGTGCCTTATTGGGCTTTCGCATTGTCAAACTAAGAGTTCTTTCCACAAAAAAAACAATGGCTTGCAGGCCTAGGGTTTAGGGGTTGGGGGTTAGGGGTTTAGGGTTTGGGGTGTAGGGTGTAGGGGTCTAAGGATTTAGGGTTTTGGGATTTAGGACCTACTAGCTCCAGAATTCTGTAGCAGAAGACAACCAGACCCCAAACAGAGCATCCCAACTGCAAGCTCCGAATCCCAAACCCTCAACCCCAAACCCTAGGCTCAGGGTTTGGGGTATGGGGTTTAGGGTTCAGGGCGTTCCTAGGCTTCGTGTTTTGGGTGTAGGGTTCAGGGCGTTCCTAGGCTTTTGATTTGGGGTTTAGGGTGTTCAAAAGAGATCCCCAAAACCCTAGGCCGTGGCTTGTCGAGAGCGAGGTGGTCCGTCCGCTTCACGGGCTTTCGCGGCTGCTGCGCCTGCAGGAAGGGGACAAGCTGAGGCCGCAAACAAAAGCAACACATGATGTATGTATCTAAAGTAGGATGTACTGTACTAGACTATACTATACGAACTATACTACACTACACCATACTGTACTACGTTATATTATATAGAAAGGAATTGTACCTATGTAGTAGACTACAGTTCTACATATATACTCAAACCCTAAACCCCAAACCCTAAACCCTAAACCCCCTACAGTTCTACATACTGTAAAGGGAAAACTCTTTTCATCCACAAGCTTCTATACTGAAAGGATGGGCAGGACTGAGGACCATGGGGGAAGGTTAGGGTTACCTGCTTCAGGGTTAGGGTTTAGGCGTTTAGGGTTTAGGTAGTGACCCAGTAATAGGGTTTAGGGTTTAGGGTTTAGGGTTTAGGCGTTTAGGGTTCAGGGTTTGGATTTCAGGTTCGTGTTCTAGGGTTTAGGGTTTGCAGAGTTTACCTCTAAAGATACCACTTCTCTCCACCTTTCATCGTTATGTAGCGTAGCTTTAACATCCCTAAACACGAAATCCACCCCTAGAAGCCCAGTTACCTATATATTGGGTTCCTGTCCTTAAGACCCTATATATTTTTATACTATCTGTAACCCAAGGACCTACTATATGGGTACCTGGGCTTCTAGTGCACGCCCTCTTCTGAACCGTCAGCCCAAAGCCCTACATTGATATGTCGGGTTTGGGGTCTGTCTTGGCTTCTGGAGCAAATGGACCCTTACATGGGTTATGGTTTAAGACGCGCGGTTTACGGTTTAGGGTTTAGGGTTGTGGTCCAGGATTTAGGGTGTGCACGGTTTAGGGCCTCAATGGCCACACAAAATAATCTTTTTCACATGCCTTCATTCCGCCTGCCTGATGCGGACGGTAAGGCCCGAGGCCAAAATCCTACATCCATGTGGGCATGCAAAAGGGTCGTCCCCTCGCGGTGATTCTCATAGTAGGAAACGACGTATATACTTGATCATGGTGAGGTGACCATTCCAGATTCGGCGGTTGATAAAGTCCGCGCTGTCTACAACCGTCGGTCCCCCTAGTATCCCCTGTATACTCCCCCAAAAGTTCCACCTAAACTTCCTTTAACTAATCCTAATCACAACTAAGTATATACGTAAGTGAAAACGTGGGGGAAGGAATTTCAGGTGCACCGGCCGACTGCGGCCTGGCGCGTCCGGCCGGGCACTGTTGTCGACGTCTTGGGGTGAGGGCCGGTGAAGCCGCAGCGCCATGACTACAGCAGGTCCTCGCCCTGCGCCCGCCGGTGCTCGTCCACCGTGGTATCCCTGCCTTTTCGAAATGGCATGCGCGGAGGTGCTCGCACGTTCAAAGTTTCCTGCGCCTTGCTGGGCCCAATCGATACAGGCATGGCCAACTTGTGGGTCTGAAGCCTACACTTCCCAGGAAGTCCAATGTACCATATCCCTTGATTAGGGAATATAGCTTAAATCATGTTAGGGATCCCTAGTATGATGTAAGGTATATTCCCTAGTTAAGGGATATTGGAATATTGGACTTCCTGGGTTCCATTCTATTTCACACTTGCCAGACGAATCAGAACGCTCAATCCCCTCGTACTAATCTTGAACTGCCCCCACCCATACTTCAGGATTCCCCGTAAGCGACTTGAATTTTGTTTTTGGGGGGGAGTGAACAAATGATAGGAATCAATGCACCCATGCGCAGACTTCTGCCATAATTAGACTCTGAACTCCTAATTCGCCTGCCTTCAGATTTTACTGGGTGGTACCTGAGAGACCACCAAAATTAGTTATCACTAGTGTCCCTTCTACGACAATGCGAGACATGAATAATAATCCCAACAGCGCCACCTCAGTCTACAGTTTAGGGTCAAAACCTCGAGAGAAGTAAGCCCAGTCTTTGAGCCATAGCCTTGTGATTGTTCTTCTGAACCCTAAACCCTAAACCCTAAACCCCTAAACCCTAAACCCTAAACCCTAAACCATATTCTATCTACTTAAGGGGGACTATAAACCCTGAACCCTCCCTGTAAAGGAGGGAGCAAACCCTAAACCCTAAACCCAATTTTCATGTAGGGTTTAGGGTTTAGGGTTTAGGACGTCCTCAAAGAGAAGGTCCTAACCCAAAAAAGCGAACCAAATTTGGGCCATTCTATGGACAAGTGCTTTGAACAACTACCATAGGAATTGTCGCCTAAAACCCTTAAAAGGGGGTTATTTAGGCGATTATGTGAGCTATCGTCTACACTGTCGTATCCCCTTAATATCCCCTGTAGTAGTCCCCTATATAGATCCTTGTACAACCCCCCTAGAGGAGTTTAGACTATAGCTCATATGGGTGTTATAGGGCCTATGAAGGGGCGTACTAGGAGTTTAGACTATGGCCCTAAACCCTCAACCCTAAATCCTAAGCCCTCAACCCTAAACCCTAAACCATGTGAGGTCCGCGCCTTTTCGGCACAGAGCTTCTCGTAAAGTGACTTCCGGAGTCGCTCCACAGGTCCCTTGCAGGTTAGACCGTTTCGAACTTCCGGTTCGGCGAGGACCCCAAAGGGTCCAAATAGATTCATAGGGTTTAGGTTTTAGGGTTTAGGGTTAAGGTTTTAGGGTTAAGGGTTTGGATCCATGTTGGCATTATTTATAGACTTCCTAAACCCTAAATCCTCTATAGTCCCCGTTAAGTAAATAGAATATGGCTTTGGGTATATTATCATAAGATCCCCATATTACCCCACTCCATCTACTCAAGGCGGACCATGAACCCCTAAAGGAATGCTTCGGCTTTGGGATTGGGATTTCAGGGCTGAGTGTTTAGGAGGCAGGGTTTAGGGTCTGGGGTTTAGGGTTTTAGGGTAGGGTTTAAAGCTTGAAGGACTGAAGGTGTAGAAAATGCGGAAAATGGTTCAACAAATGCTTTCTCAGTATACATCCTGGGTTCTCCTACGGCCCGCCATTAAGAAGCCTCGGATAGGGACGGTTGAGGCCAGTCAAGGCTAATTGAATTCAATGGTAACTAGAGGAAGTAGTGCTGGAGAGGCGGTAGGGGAAACCATGACAAACGTAGAACAGAATGCAACTACACACTTGCGCACCTTGCTTTCGGAAACTTACTTGACAGATCCTGATAAACAAGCAAGCAGCCAGGTACCTCTATGGGATATACTTGGGCTCCAGGTTCCACAGAAGCTGCTACATAGGTACTTTGGGGCCTAAGTATAACATGAAGTGCTGGGGGTCTCACAAGACGAAGGAGCGGTGCCGGTGTTTTTTTTCCGTCACAGGAACTGCTTCTACAAGGCCCGTTGTTTTGGTGTTAGGGTGTACCATGTCCTGAACCCTAAACCCTAA
>CAJNIZ010000323.1:0-26015 GCA_905231905.1 Symbiodinium pilosum | reverse complement strand
CCTGAACCCTAAACCCTAGTCCCTTAAACCTTACACCCTGAAGCCTAAACCCTAGACCCTTAAACCCTACACCCTGAACCCTAATCCCTAGACCCTTAAACCCTACACCCTGAACCCTAAACCGTCCCTTAAACCCTACACCCTGAAGCCTAAACCCTAGACCCTTAAACCCTACACCCTGAACCCTAAACCCTAGACCCTTAAACCCTACACCCTGAACCCTAAACACTAGACCCTTAAACCCTACATCCTGAACCCTAAGCCCAATAGACCCTTAAACCCTGAACCCTAAATCCTATAGACCCTTAAACCCTAAACTCTGAACCCTATAGACCCTTAAACCCTAAACCCTGTAGACCCTTAAACCTTTAACCCTGAACCCTATAGACCCTTAAACCCTAAACCCTAAACCCTATAGACCCTTAACCCCTAACCCCTAAACCCTAAACCCTAGACCCTTAAACCTTTAACCCTCAACCCTAGACCCTTAAACCCTTAACCCTAAACCCTAGACCTATAGAAGGCACTCCGACAGTTTCCTACCAGGTACTCGGACGAATTGCTGGTGGGTTGTCGGGGCAGGATTGCGGGTTAAAGCTTTCGTGAACCACGGTGAACCACATAGAGTCAATCACATAAAGTATGGTTTAGGGTTTGGGATTGAGGTTTCTGTTGGAACCGTTTCACCTACACTCCCCCAAACTAACATGGAAACCCATATAGCCCCCTTTAAGAAGGTCTGTAGTCTGTATAGGGCCCTTTTTGGGTTTCCATGTTATTTTCCGCGAGTGTAGCTTAGTAACTTGGGTTTTGTGCCACAGGCCAGGCAGCTCCGGCAGTCGGTGCATCAGCCTCAGTAAGGTTGCAGAGGGCCCTGGAAACCACCCATGTACCAAACCGAAATGTAAACCCCAAACCCTAAACATCCAAACCCTAAACCCTACACCCTACACCCTAAACCGTGAACCCTACACCCTAAACCCTACACCCTAAATTGGCGTGTCTGCACCCTGGGGAATGTCACGTCATCTTTGCGGAAGTGAGCCTAAGCCATCAAGAACTGGGTGGTTGTCAAAATTATGGGTCCCTTTTTTAAGGGGTTTAGGGTTTAGGGTTTAGGGTGTACCCATAGGGGTTTATAGGGGTGTATAGGGTTTATAAGGATTTTTGGGGTTTAGGGTTTAGGGGTCAAAATTATGGTCCCTTTTTGGATCCCTATCATAAGACGGCACCTAATATTTAGGGTACCCAAAAAAGAGGCCATAATTTTGACAACCACCCAACTTTTGTCATGCCCTGGGCCCCAGGCTGCGGATATTCCTGAGAATAGTTAGTAACTTTATTGGGGTAATGGAAAATAACATGGAAAACTACTATAATGGGTTATGTAGGGAATATTGGGTATTTTGGTGTTATTAATAAGGATAATGGAAAAGAAAATGGAGACTATTATATCATAAGCGTCTCATAAGAGGGTATACCACTAAATACCCTGCCATAGCCCACAAGATGGCAATTCTCAGGTGGTTTTAGGGTTTAGGGTTTAGGGTTAAATCTATTCCAGCTCTGCATGGTGAGTATATGCTTTAATCATGTGGGTGGTTGTCAAAATTATGGTCCCGATATTAGGTGCCGTATTATCCAAAAAGGGATCAGAATTTTGACAACCACCCACTTTATATACCCCCTACAACCCCTATATAGTTGTGGTTTCCATTTTCTTTTCCATCGTCCCTATACAACCCCGATGTATACCACAATTTTAATGTAAGCCTACAAGTCATTCTCCGCTTGGGGCCGCTCATCCGTCCTAGGCAGCCTCTGATTTACGAACCCCCTCCTCTTGAGGGCCTAAATATTAGGATCCTAAGTATAGACCCTGTTGTTGGCGCAAACCCTACACCCCCTTTAACCCTAAACCCCCAAGCTCAACCCCTAGACCCTCTAGACCCCTAAACCTTAAACTCTAAACCCTAAAAAAACAACTCTAAGCTCTAAACCCCTTAACCCCTAAAACCTAAACTGCCCCAAACCGCGTGCCTGTCGAGGTGGGAGTGGATGTCCTAGTCCAGAGCCTTCTGCCCTCCATCAAGGAGTCTGCCGTTGATTTTGGGACGTGCGAAGCTGCTGGGTTTAAGGTTTAGGGTTTGGGGTTTGGGGTGTCTAGGGCTGAAGGTGGAGGAGCAAAGCCAGAAGGGATGATATCATGGAAAGGTTATGTATTGCCAAGGCTGTCGGCAGCCTAGTTCACACAAGCATCTAGGCACGCGGCGTGTACGTCAAAAAGATTGGGATGGAGCGTAGTCACAGACAAAATAGCCAACAATCGTGGATGAATGCAGTTCATTAGTATAACTGTATAAATCTATACCCTAGACCCGAAACTGTTGACCCGAAACTCTCAACCCGACACTATAAACCCAAAGCCCTAAACCTTAGACTCTCAACCCTCAACCCTAAACCCTAACCTTTAACCCCTAAACCCTAGGGCTTGAAGATCTAAAATCCTTAGCTGCCTTCCAAGCATTACACCTTTAGGCTCACTCCCGCCCCAAAAAGGTGGTGGTCTTCGGTTTCGGTTTTAGAGTCTAGGATTTAGGATTGTTAGTAGGAAATAAGGGAATATATACCCTAGATACTCCTTGTATAATGTAGTCTAATCCCTGGAGAGTTCCTATATAATTCCTCTATAGTTCCTATATCGCATATTCCCCTAACCCCTAAACCCTAGATTTTGTTACTGACCCTAAACCCTAAACCCTAAACCGTGATGAGTGAGTGAAGGAGCTGGGGAAGGATCGGCAGTGGCGAGTCCGGCTTTCCATAATCAAGGTCATGCAGAGTGCTCAGCTCGACTTTGCTGCTTTTCGCGGAGTTTAGATAAGGTTTAGGCTTTAGGGTTTAGGGTCCCCAGTTTGGGGTTTAGGCTTTAGGGTTTAGGGTTACCATCAGATGGGTATAAGGCAAATACTAGGGTTTTCTTATCGTCGTAGCAACTTAATTTAAGTTCCTTAACAGCAGCCCAGCTTGACGTCCATTCTATAGGCGGTTGTCAGAACTATGGTCCTTTCTTAACGTGTCGCTAGTGCACTTCAGCCCCCAACATTTTGGGTACCCAAAGAGGGACCATAATTCTGACAACCCCCCTCTATCACCTTCAAAGGGCATGAGGGAATTCCTTTCATAGGTTCCCAGTAAGAAGGTGGAAAGGTAGATGAGCACTACCGAACCTCAATCGTCCGGCTGCCAGGTTCCCCTTCTCAGTTCCGCATGTTCTCTTTTGAGCTTCTCAACATTGAACAAGGTACCGTACATGTCTATCCAACTTACTGGGTTGCTGTTAAGGAACTTGTTTTAAGTTACCATAATGGGTATATATGATAGATATTTGGGTTTCCCCAATATGGTGATTTCCTTAACAGCCACCCAGTTTAGAGTGATGGTCCAAGGCTTGTTCTCGTAGTGAGGACCACCACTTGAAGGCCCAAAGCCCTCAAAAGTAGTTGGATCGTTTGTCTGAAGGATTTCTGCCAGAGCTACAGCGCCTTTTGGATAGCGAAGCTGAGGTAACAGGCTCCTGTTAAGAAGCTGAAGCTACCTTACCATCCCTAAACCCAAAACAATATAGGTTTTTCTAGTGAAGACTAGAGGTTCCTCATCATAGTAACTTGTTTTAGGTTCCTTAACAGCAATCCAGTACTCTAAATGTCTTGCAAAGGCCCTCAGCGAAGGACCCCGCTAGGGTAGGGTCGCAGTTCTCGTGGCATGCCCAAGCAAGGGCTTACTTTAGCGCACCCTGCATCTTAGAGCCTGAGCCCCAAACTGCAGATACGCACTTCTTCATATGAGCCCTGGACTAAATTTGTAGCAAACCCCTTAATAGGTTCCCCCCAAGACCCTATCTAGTCTCCTCTAGGTCCCCCCCAACCTTACCAGGAGTAGCTTCTCGTTCGCATGTAAGCCTGAGCTTCCGACTAAGGCCTGATCTTGCCAAATATCTCGGCGAGGTGCCTTTGCTTCCTGACTTAGGAACCAGTCAGATGGGTAGAACCTAAACCCTAAACCCTAAACCGTGTACCCTAAACCCTAAACCAAACCCTAGACAGGGACCCTTGGCTTCAGAAGCAAGCATTTCCGTGCTCGATGAAAGCATTCTGTGCTCCTATTGCAGTTACATGGCATCCCAGACCCCCTAAAGGATCCAAAAAATGGAACCCCCTAAGAATCCCCTAATTTCCCCAATGTAGTAATGGGTTCATATTGGGGGGGGGATCCTTTAGGGGGTCTGGGATGCAGTAGATTTACAAATCTCCTGGCCATGTTGATGGTTTAGGGGTTAAGGGTTTACGGTCGGCGCAAAGGCAAACATCAATGCGGGCGGGAATCTGAAACGCCCCATGCCCCACAAAGCTATTTACGTGTGTGAGACAAAAGGCAGCATCGAGCATGAAGCATGAAAGTCCTGGATACGGCCCCCGCTCATTAACATTTGGATAATAGCTATAATCTATTTAAACATGGCCCTTAACATGGCCTCTACTATAGACTGTTCATGGGTGGGGGTAGGATCCAACCCAGACCCTGAACCCTAAATAATTGCTTCCATTCTCTTTTCCATGATGCCTATATACCCCCGATATAATCTCTATATGATCCATTTACAAACTGTATATAACCACCATGAAAGCCCAAGCCTAAACCCCAAACTCTAAACCCTAAACCCCTAAACTCTAAACCCAAACCCTAAACCCCTAAACCCCAAACCCTAAACCCCTAAACCCTAGATCATATTCCCTACTAACCCCTAGTAGGGACCCAAGCGATGGGAAGGCAAAGTTCACCTCGGATAATGACTATATAGGGGTTATATATGTTAATGGGATTGAGGGTCCCTATTAGGGGTCCCTCCTAAAGTCCCTAGATAACCCTAAACCTTAAACCCCTAAACCCCCTAAACCCTAAACCCTTAAACAATAAACATCCACACCCCTAAACCCCCAAAAGGGACCCAAGCGATGGGAAGGCAAAGTTCACCTCGGAGCTGAGTATGCTTTTTCCCTCCTGGCTCATGGACCCTGTCTTCTCGGTCAGGCAGAGATTTTTGAGGTGTAGGGGTTTAAGGGTTCAGGGTTTAGGGGTTCAGGGTTTCAGGGTTTAGGGAGTTTAGGGTTTAAGGGTTTAGGGTTAGGGTTTAGGGGTTCAGGGGTTTAGGGGTTTAGGGGTTTAGGGTTAGGGTTGGTAGTTTCCAAAATTACGGGGGACCCTATTCAGGCCCTAATATATGATAAGCCGTCTTACTGTGACCGCAAACGGTACCCCAAATTTTGGGAACCCCCCCATACATTTGCGGTGCGGGGTTGAGGGTTGGGAGAGTTCGGTGTTGAGCTTCAGGGCCCAACCGACGTCAAAAGGGGTAGTAGCGAATAGAATGTAGGCTTTAGGGTGTAGGGTTCAGGGGTTTGGGGTTTCAGGTGCAGGGTTCAGTTCGAGATTGGATCTGCAAACGCTCCGGATCTTGACAGGGCTCGCAAGGTAAGGTAAGGGTTAGACTAGATGAGATATGGCGCAAGCTCCTCAAAGGGAGTTATAGGCGGATTATATGGGGGAGTATAGGGATGCTAGGAGCAAGGGTTACCTCCGTGGCCATGCCATGCAATCCCCACGAACCAGCACCGATTACATCAGACATCTATCTGGGATACCGTACGAGATTTGGGGAGGTACTTCCTCAGTGACACGCCGTCCAATCTCATGGTGGTCCCAATATATTGTAGTTTTTTATGTAACTTTCCGTGTTCGGTTTGATTCTTCATGATCCCTTGATTGCCCTATATTCCTACTAACATGTTATTGCATGAGCAACATCATGAGCCCACCAGGTCTTAGCAATTCCCAATGGCAGAATGACCTCAAGCTGCAATCACGAAAGGATCAGTCCCAGCGTCAAGACTAGCAAGCCCCCACCCTAAGACCTAAACCTCAGACCCTAAAACCCAGCCTAAACCCCTTAGTGACTTTGCAGCACGCAGTCAGAGAGTCCCACCTGCAACTGTTGCTTCAAAAGGGCGTCAGACCAAATTCTGAAAGCCTGTAGATGTCAATGCGGCATGGGATGCAAGCTAGATTCCGCCAGATACTGAGGGTTTAGGGAGGATGCGCGAGGCATATTGTAGAGATTAGAGTTGGTGGCTAAGACTACAGTATCTACTTAATATGGGAAAAAGAGATAAGATAGGATACTTTGCTTGCTTGAGATCCAGCATCATGTCCATGATGTTGGCACATATATAAGGAGAGCCTGCAAAGAGCATTGCGCTTTTTGCTGCGGGCTTATCGTGAGCTGCAGAACAGCACATGCTGTGATCAGACGTGATCTGTCCGCTGCGATTCCACGCCGCGCTGTCCAAGGAAGACACACTTGTCGTCATGTAATGGTCAATCATCAGTCATTTCTGGATTGTCCCTTGGCCCTGCCATTTGTAGTGAATAAGTCAGGAGGCTACCGCTTACCCCACTGCACGCTTGAAGCCTGCACAGGCCTTTTTCAATCAAAGCTTGGGTTCCCTTTTTGGCAGTACTTCACTTTTGCCTGGACCTAGCACCCACCGAGAAGCGTACAGCATCTTCAGCACTCTGTTCAAAAGCCACAGAGAATCTCCTACTGTGCCGTGCAGCAGCATGAGCCGGGTCATCGTGCCTTGCCTAAAGTCCAGCTTGAAGGAGCAGATGTCAGAAGTATGTCATATAATGGGTTATATAGGGGTTATAAAGGGTTATATTAGGGTTATATTGGGATAATGGAAAAGAAAATGGAAACTACTATAATGGGTTATATAGATTCTATGCGTTTTACAGGCAGGTCCTTCTACTTCGGGGGGGGCGTTGAGAGATGTCCGATAGTAAGGAGACTTGGGGTTTCCCAAAATTAGGGGTACCATTTTGGGGCTTCCCATAACAAGGACTATAGTATGTTGGAGTCTATATAAGGGTCCCCCCATTTTTGGAAACTACCACTTCGTGACGGCAAAGAGCTCTCGCCATGTCCTAGCATAACTTCTTCCAGGCCTTTGTTTCCAACACCAGAACCATAAACGGTGCTGCAACAAGTGCGGCTTTGCAAGTCCAGGCAAAAGTGTGGTTAAACCATGAATTTCCAGGAATGCAGCTAGCATGCCCACCCACTATGGGCTATTAGACCTTAAGGGTACCTTAATCAACCCTTAATAGGGTACCAATAGGGAATTTTAGGGTCTAATGGCCCTTAGTGGACAGGGGAGTCAGTGTGCAAGTCCTTGCACCCCTTTGAATGTGCTGTTGGACCCAGATTCTTTGCATTGGCCAGTTCATCTGTAGTGGTGTCATTGGAAGCTCCCAGGATGTTCACTCTCAACCTTGCTGGTTCTTAGTAGGAAAAGAAGGGAATACATAATATAGGGATTAGAATACAGGGATTATGAAAGGATGGTATTCCGTTACTCCCTGCTAAGAAACAGTAAGCAACAGTGGGGCCCGAGTATTAGTTGCTTGTGTTCACTGCTGACTCCTATAGCCGTCACGTCTCCTGGGCAGCGTCCCCTAGCGGCAACTTTCAGCAATCCCATCTGCATGACTCCTATAGCCGTCACGTCTCCTGGGCAGCGTCCCCTAGCGGCAACTTTCAGCAATCCCATCTGCATTTCGCAGGCGGGGTGTGGGTGGTAATTACTCTACTCCCTGAGCCCTACAGCTCCCCCGACCACGAACCCCACCCTCAACCCTAAACCCTGAACCCTAAACCCTGAGCCTTTCACCCTCCATACCCTGAAGCCTAAACCGAAACCCTGAACTTCACGCTGAGCCCAGGTCACCAGAGGCGCTGAATCGTTCTTTAGGGTCTTGAGGGTCTTCAGGGTTTTTAGCGTGTTTATATAGTGTCTTCAGGCTTTAGTGCTCACAGGGTTTAGGCTTTAGCATTGTTACGTTAGAGCCTCGTAGGCACATCTCGAGGATGCAGAAGATTGATGCCCTGAGTGTCTGGTAGACGTCCAGCATTACCATTATAGCCTTTGGCGTTTATCAGGTAAAAAATCATAAGAGATTGCGAGTCGGGAAATAAGCTGGTTCGTCCTCTTCTAGTGGTGCCGTGACCCCGGAATTGCTGAACAGAACAAGAGCGAAGACGACACGTTTCCTGGGCAAATGGCCTCCTAAATGTCTTGATTGGTAGACTTCCCAAACCTAAAGCCTGGAACCCAAAGAAATGGAGTGAAGTCCAAATTCCAGGAACTGCGAAGCTCCATCAACCCTTCCCCAAACCCGAAACCCTAAGCCCTAAACCCTAGACCCTAAACCCTGAACAGTAGCTTCCATTTTCTTTTCCAGTATGCCAATATAGCCCCAATATCAATTCATGAGAAGCAAAGGGTCGGCTAACTCTGCGAGGTTCTATCCGTGATATGAGCCATAGTCTACACTCCCCCTTTAAAGGGGGGTGATATAGGGGATTATATAGGGGACTACTCTAGGGGTTATAAAGGGGGATACTAGGAGTTTAGACTATAACCCCTATAATCCCTACATAACCCTATATATAGCAGTTTCCATTTCATTTTCCATTTTCTTTTCCATTTGATTCTCCATTATTTAGGGGGATACTAGGAGTTTAGACTATAGCTCATATGCCTGCTCTTGATTAGGAGCACTCCGACTAAGCTCCCCTCCCTCTTCTCATCTCGATAGCTATGAAACAGACTAGGGTTTAGGGTTTAGGGTTTAGGTATCTGGGAACAGCTTAGGATAAGTCCTGTGACAGTGATGACAGCGAACCCTGAACCTGGTAATACTCGTAGAACTTTCCCCGGACCCTTTGTAGAACCTTATACCACACAGTTCTCTGTCAAACTTTTGGTTCTTCCTCTGACTATGGGGTTCTCTTGTAAACCCTAAACCGTAACCAAAACCTTGAACCCTAAACCCTGAACCTTAAACCCTAAACCCTGAACCTTAAACCTTAAACTAAACCCTGAACTTCACCTTAAACCCCAAACCTTCTCTGGAGGCACCGGGCCTGGAGTTCCCCTGGCACCGACGCTCGCGGCTCTCCCGGCGCAGGCCTCCAGGAAAAGTGGAAGGATCCTCAAATACTGCAAGCCATATGATGATCCCCAGCATGGTACCCCTTATTTTGGGAAACCCCCATATAGATCTTGGGTAGAGTTTTTGCACAGCTTGATTACTTCACGCAGGTAAGGGTAGACTATACCTCCCAAGATAACTAGCCTTCCCCAAGCCCAAAGCTTCTTTAAGCGCCTCCAGAAGCCACAAGCCGCAATCCCCCTTCAAGCTACTTGTGCTTAGGGGCGAGTGGGGAGTGAATATAGGTACAACCATTATACACAAAGGGTGTATATATATATATATATGGGGGATTATTTTCGGGATCCTACGAAGAACCCTAGACCCTGAACCCTAAAGCCTAAATCAGACCCTTCCATAGGACCTTGAACCTGAAACCCTAAACCAAACCCTTCCATAAAACCCTAAACCCTAAACCTCATTGCTCCTTCCTTGAGCACCAGTAAGTTAAGCTCTGGCTCGTCCTTCCACCGGCGAGGTGGAGATCTCGCCCTGGACCGATGCTACCCAGGAGAGTTGTGCTACTCGGGTTTAGGGTGTATAGGGTTTAGGGATTAGGGGGTTTATAGGGTTTAGGGTTTAGGGTTTAGAGATTAGGGGTTAGGGTTTAGAGGTTAGGGTTCAGGGTTTAGGGTTTAGAGATTTAGGGGTTAGGGTTTAGAGGTTAATGGTAGAGTTAGGGTTTAGAGGTTTGGGGTTTAGAGGTTTAGAGGTTTAGGGTTTAGAGGTTAGGGCTTAGGGTCTAGGATTTCTTGCTGGTTCTTAGTAGGGAATAGGGGACTACAGGGGTGTATTGCAAGGGTTACGTAGGGATAGCGCAAAAGCAAATAAAAGTACTGAGGGTCTAGGGTTAGTAGGGAATGAGGGAATAGTTTATATAGGGACAATCTGGGGATGATAGTCTCTTATTCCCTGCGAAGAACAAGTGAGACTTTGGCATACCCTTCGTTCCCCAGGTCGTCGCAGTTCCTACATGGCTGCTTGGGGCAGTTCCAGTTTAGGGTTTAGGTTGGGTACTACCCCCACTCAATATGGCTACATATAGCCCTTAACAGGACCCTTAATATAGACTGTTACTGGGTGGGGGCAGTACCCAAGGTTTAGGGTTTAAGGCCTAATTCGTCCCTGGCTCTTAAGCAAGGGTAGTCTTGGCGTGGATACTCCGTAACCCATCGTCTTCTTGTCAATCTGATGACCCTTTGCTCGTCCTCCACAAGTTCTGGCATCTCAGATCCGGAGTTTAGGGGGTCCGGGGTCTAGAGTTTAGTTTGGGTACTGCCCCCCCTCAGTAACAGTTGGATAATAAATGTAATAGGTTTATATATAGCCCTTAATAGGACCCCTAATATGGACTGTTACTGGGGAGGGGCAGTACCCAAAGTTTAGGGCTTAGGCCCTGGACCCACCATGAAGCCAGATTAACGTTCCCAGGTTTGATGCGCACTGCACTGAAGAAGGTTTGTGTTCCGGAGGATTTACATATGGGAGTTTCTCAAAAAGGGGGGGGCCCGAGGGACCCCAAGGGATTATAAAGGGATTATAGGGGGCCTCCTTAGGGGATTATGTAGGGCTTATATTGATAAAGACGCATATTTTCCCTATTAAGCACCTGCTTGAAGAACTCAGCATGACTCAGCTGTTCAGGACAGACCTGGTTACAGTGTTGCTGGGATGGGCGAGCATGGCTCTGGCATCTGTTGTAAACCTCAGCCTCTTTGTTGCCTTAGAGCTGGAAGATTCATGATCAGGGCTTGTGTTTGTTTTTGCTACCATGGTGATTCATGACTTTCAAGCTTTATACTGGGCCTAGATACGACCAAGTGTCTCTGACCCTTCTCGAGTAGTCTGGCCATTCCCCTAAACCGTCGGTTACTCATCTCATATAACCTCTAGATAGACCCCGAATTTCCATGTTTTTCTTTAGGCACGGTCAGGATTGCTACTGTATGAAGGTGCGTGCTTATTACTTTTGCGCATTAGGCGTTTGGAGGGTTTTGTGGTGGGGGCTAGAAGCCCCTCGAATCATGCCCCGACCCATGATCTTTGCACCATATCCCCCCCCCTTTAGGTTTTCTCCATTTGAGAGACTGTCAGTTAGAAGGATAGTTTCATGGGCCTTCTGCGGCGGGCACCCTAAGACACATCACAGGGTTCTGTTTGCACCGGGATTACGACCTTTGCTTTTCTTATCTACTCACGAATCCTAATCCTAAACCAAGTGCAGCCGTATGGTTCCTGTTGATACAACAGCTTGCATGATCTTACTATACTGTATCCTAAGCCCTAAGCCCTAAACCATACTACACTCCCAGACTTCCCAAACCAAGATACTAAAGTTCATGCAAGAGTTTAAGCACCCTAAACACCTAAACCCTAAACCCCTAAACCCTAACCCTAATACGCGGAACTTCTACGGCCTGCCATCCAAAACGCTTCCAATTTCGCTCACTCAGGAGGGGCGGGGATCAAATCCCCACACCGTTTCCTATGTAACTTCCAGGTATGTATAATTTCATATAGTACATCATTCTTAGGCAACGGTATTCCTTAAGGCTTTCTACCTTGCACAAATGCCTGGAACTCAGAATTCAAGAGCTTTGTTTGCTACTACTTCCCAAGTGCTGTAACTGTAGAAGCTGACGCCACAAAAGCCCAAAGCCTGAACTCGCTACCTTGAGTCCTATCCCTGAAACCCTTAATCCCGAAACCCTAGGCCCCAAACCTCTAAGACCCAGACTCTCTACTCGAAACCGTGTCAATCCCGCAGCAGAATCCAAACCTCGAAGCACCAACCCTAAACCCCAAACCCTAATCACAATCATCCTACCATGAGGTCTCCTCAGGCTTTCTCGGCTGATCCGAGTGTTGAGAGCTATCCGGGCGCCTCGGGATTAGTGTGAGGTTTGCTAGGTCCACCTCAGGGATTCTCTACAGGTGTTTCGGGTATGGGCTTCTTTACGTGAGTTGGAGGATCATTGGGGTTAGTAAAGAGAATAAATAAGATTATTATAGGGCATATGGAGTTATTAGCCTGCTTCCTAAGCGCGCCATGACGGTTCGAGTAAGCACCTTCAACCCTAAACCCCAAACCCCAAACCAAAACCCCCAAACCCAAGTCCCATGTTCATTACTGCTAAAGGGATCCTCTTTCCTAGGGAACAAGCATTTCATAAGTGCAGGTTCAAGAGATGGCTTCAATTATCACAATATTTCATCCTTTGATATTTTGGGTTTAGGGGCTTAGCGTTTAGGGTTTAGGTGTCAGGGAAAGTAAAACAGATCCTGAAAGGAAACCGTCAGTCCTGTGCCACCTCCTGTGAACTACCGAATCTGATTCCTCTCTGGCATTATAAACCCCAATGCAAATATGTACACCTACGCACCAACAGGCTAACCTTTTGAAAGCCGAGATAATGGGCACTCTCAACACCAACTTGATGTTTATTTGGCGATCCATAGTGGCCTTGCAAACAACGCAGTGGTTTGCATGTTCTTCGTCTCTTTGGACCCTAAAGTAGAAGCCACAAATGGAACCCGCGCGTTCTCGGAGACACCCATACCCTAAGGGTCCAAGGACCCAAATAATAAGGTTCTAGGGCCCAAATACCATTAATATTATAGTATTTGGGCCCTAAAACCCTATTATTTGGGTCCTTGGACCCTTAGGGATAGAGGAACACTTCGGGTCCGGCTCTTTAGGCTCGGATCCCAATGAAGGTTCAGCGCGTTGAAGGACAGGATGTTTGCGTGTTATACGATGACATCGCATAAGGACATTATACAGGGATGTATAGATATATAGAGAGAGATATAGGTTTTGAGACTGCATATACTTGAAGATCCAAGTTAAATATAGTTGTGGTACACATTCGTAGAAACAGGAAGGTGGTACAACCTTGACATTACTTGTCGTCAGCTAGGTGCAACCTAGACTTTCGGGAGTGTAGGGTATAACACGGTTGTGAGGAGGTGTGAGGGGTCAGGGTTTATATAATGCTCAGGGTTCACCCCTCAAGAAGCAAGCCGAGACTGTCCCCCGAAACTCCCAGATTTTTGTCACATTCGAAACTGGCGGGATGATTCTTGCCATGCGCCGCCATTTGCAAAATACCGGCATTATGCAAGCCAAGATAGCTGATTTGCGTGTGAGACCTGATCATATTGATTTGCCATGCGTAGGGGCTTGTGGGTTTAGGGGTTTAAGGTTTAGGAATTCCTGTCGTACATATTCTTGATGAAGAGGGGCATTATTCTACATCCCTGAGGGAAGTATTCCAAGATCTCGTGCGTGCAAAATTCCAGACCGGATTAGTGACACTACATTACCCTAAGGGCTCAAGGACCCAAATATTAGGGCTACCATCAGACTATAGTATTTGGGCCCTAATACCCCATTATTTGAGTCCTTGGACCCTTAGGGTCAAATGCCGGCTGATGTTAGCGCGACTTCATAAACCAAGCAGCAAGTTGAAAATCCCCAAATCCAGGACCTTATGCCCTACAGAACCTACATAAGCAAGGGTCTGCAAGCGCGGCTAGGAGCTCGCTCAAGTTTCAACCATGCTTCAGCCTATACCCTCCAATACTTATCATGAATACGGATACTAGCAACCTACAGCATGAAACCAAAGCCCAAGCTCCTCATTGTTTCGAAAAGCCCCTATATGAACAACCCTAAACCCTAAAGCCTTTTAGTTTCCATTTGCTTCTAGATCATCTTTAAATCTTAAACCCTACAAGATTCCGTTGACCTTTTGGGATGTAAGGCTTAGGGTTCAGGGTTTAGGGATTCGGATTTAGGGATTATAAGGTTCAGGGATTAAGGTTTAGGGTTCAGGGTTCAGGGATTAGGGTTATCCGCGAGAGCAACAGAGCCGTGCCGGCTTGGAGGATTGCGTCCGAGACGCTAAACCCAAAACCCTGAATCCTAAACCTTAAACCCTAAATAGTAGCTTCCATTTTCTTCTCCATCTTCCACTATTTAGGGTTTAGGGTTTAGGATTCAGGGTTCTGGGTTCAGGCTGACGGTGCAAAGTTTGGGTCCCTGTGGCTTGTGCCGGGACACGTGCTGCCCATGTTTCGCTGTGCGAAATTAGAGGCTGCAGCTTGGAGGACGCAGAGTCGCAGAGTTGCTGCCGCCGCAGAGGTTTGATCTGCTGCACGTCACGCCACGGCCGTACTGGATTCGAAGATCGGTGCGGCGCACAAGAGCACTAGCAAAAAACGTGGGATCTGTTGAAATCCTTTTGTATGCTCTGTAGAGTTGGAACAGGATAAGGGTTTAGGGTTTAGGGTAGCTTCCATGTTATTGCCCCGTTGATTTGTCATTTTTCATTCTTCATCAGTAGAATAGGATCCCCAGATAATGTTCCGTACATAGAACAAAAGAAACCTTAGTTTCCATGTCATTTCCCATTTGCGTTTCCGCTTGCTTCTCCAAACCCACAACCCTCAACCCTACGCCCTATAGGGCCCTCCTGAAAGGGGGTTACTAGTGGACTATACATGGGGGCATTGTAGGGCTTATTAAGGGGGATACTAGGGGTTTTCAGACTATACCCTAAATTACTAAGCCCTAAACCTATATGGTAATTTGCCTAAATGCGGGGACCAGCAATATAGACCCTCAAATACTATAATCCTTATTATAGGGACCCCCCAAAAAAGGGTACCCCTAATTTTGGGAAACCCTAATCCCTATAATCCCCTATATAAACCCAGGTTCCATTTCATTTTCCAATTTCTTTTCCATTTGATTCTCCATTATAGTAGGTACCCCTAGTTTTGGAAAACCCTAAACCCCAATATATCCCTACATAATCCTATCTGCCCCTTTATAACCCCTATATAACCCTTATATCACTAAGCCCTAAACCTATATTTACCCTAAACCCTAAACCCTAAACCCTAAACCCTAAACCTATATCAGGTGTTTGTGGCCATCCCAGAGTTCTATCTACTTGTGACGGGCCTCTTTTCATCCATCAAGGCGATCCTTTTCGGCTCCTCAGAAGCTGTAAGATTTAGGGTTAAGGGTTTAGGGTTTTAGGGTTTTAGGGTGTAGGGTTTAGGGTTCCACTAGGTTTCGAGCTCAGGGCTTAGCTTAAGGCTCAGGGTTAGGGAGTCGGGCTTGGAGTTTACCAGGGTGGGCCACTAAGACTTTCTGGGGAAGAGTTGACATGGGGGGTTGACAACTTCGGAAGGGTTAGACAGTTTAGGGTTTTTGTGCAAGGTTTAGGGTTTAGGGTTTGGGTACCTAGGGTATTCAGGGTTTAGAGTCAGGGCGTAGGCGCTTGGGGTTAGAGATCTAGAGGTTTAGTGGTTTAGCGGTTCAGGGTTTAGGGCTTTAGGGTTTGGGGTTCATGCTTTTGGTGGATCTGATGCTTAGAAAAATGGTCGCGGTAGGTTTGCACATGGTGCTCAAGCTGTATGTGCTCAAAAAATCAGGGCTCAAGCCCAAAACACGTGAAACTCAGGTTTCAGGGTCTAGGGAGCTAGGGACATTTCCAGGCAGGTGATTCCCACGCGGATACCCCCACATATGGCTCACTTACTTCTCGTAGAAGGGTAGGTGGGCTATGTACCTCCTATCTGGGTACCCACCTCAGAGGGACCCGTCTAGCATTATCCTCCTTTCTTTTTCTCAATTGGCCGCAGCAGGACCTTACATTGCTCAGCAATCCCTTTTCGATGGGATTGCTGAAACGGAGTGCGAATGCATGTTTCTCATGCTCACCCACCCATGCGTCCTTTGGCCCAAACTGCGACACTGCTTGCAAACCTGCATCCCAATAGCCTCTGATAGCTACCTCCACCGGGGCATGTATACTTCTAGCTGCACGCAGCCCAATTATAAAAAACAGGGTGACATCTACAATTTT
The DNA here is from genome assembly GCA_905231905.1 of Symbiodinium pilosum. Lineage (NCBI taxonomy): Eukaryota > Dinophyceae > Suessiales > Symbiodiniaceae > Symbiodinium > Symbiodinium pilosum. The sequence continues at coordinate 10,020 of CAJNIZ010000323.1, read as the reverse complement.
GGGTAGGTTATAGAAGTACTGCTGGACCCCCATGTAGGACTTGCCCAGATCTTGAGATGGCTATGTCTTTCATGGCATCTTCGTGAAGGTTTGCAAGTCGCTACGTTTGCCCTTCAAGTCATCAGGATAAACTACCCCAACAACAGGATGAAAGTATAGAAGGCGCCCTTCCACAAGCGGGCACGCACCCATGCCCTAAACTTTGCGTTTAACCCTAAACCCTTAAACCCTAAACCCTTAAACCATAAACCCCTAAACCCTAAGCCCTATATAAACCCTAAGCCGCGCACCCCAAACCTCGGACTTTCCTTGGAGGCTCTCTCCTACCATCTTTGTCAGCCTGAACTTTGGAAGTTTAGGGCTTAGGGTTTAGGGTTTAGGGGTTTAGGGTTTAGGGGTTTAGGGTTTAGGGGTTTAGGGTTTAGGGGTTTAGGGTTTAGGGCTTAGGGTTTAGGACTTAAAGCCCAGGCTCCATCATGCTGCTGTTCGTTATTGTTTTCTGGGCGATCGTTTCTGTGGAGCTTCTCCATCCGACCATGACGCCTCTTTGCCGGCTGAAATCTGGGTTTAGGGTTTAGGGGCTTGCTTAACTTAGGGCAACCCTAAACCCTAAACCGGTTCAAGGGTTTTAGGGTTTCAGGATTTCAGGGGCCTCAGGGTTTGGACTGTAGGGTTATTGGGTTTAGGGTTTAGTGTTCGGGGTTTGGGGTTGAGTTTCGGGGTCATTGTTGTTTGTCACGTCTTCTTGCCACTTGCTCTTGATGATCTAAGCGCACTCACACACAGAGCGCCAGAAAGGGCCCTAGAAAGATTGGTTAGCTTGAGGAAATAGGTACATGTTTTCTACACGTTCTATATTCGTAACATGTCCCTTATACCACTCTACAGGAGCCTTATGCATGTATTTCCACATTAGTTGCGGGAAGGGCACAGGACTGTTGAATTCGAAGGCTCTGAAAAGCAGAAAATTCTAGGGTTGGGGTTTGAGAGGGTATAGGGGTCATGTCCGGAGTTTTCTTGCCGGCTTTGAGCGGTTGTGTTGTTTGACTTTTGGCTGTTCTAGGTCCTACATAATTCTATTTGTTCTGAGCTCGAGTGTTTAGGGTTTAGGTTTGGGTCTATGGCTTGCATGTTCCCTAACACCCACACATGGTTGGTTGTCAAAATTATGGTCCCTTTTTGGGTACCCTAAATATTAGGGGCCGTATTATAATAGGGACCCAAAAAAGGACCATAATTTTGACACCTACACATGAGAATATGCCGGAAGTGACTTACCGGAGCCTAAGTGCGAGTGGAGGAGGGTGGTTGTTCCGCTACCTGTATATTGGCTTTCTTTCTCCTAGCTTCTATATGCACCTATGTTAACAGCAACCCAGGAACCTACTTTCTGGCTTTCTAGGAAACTGGGTTTCTACGAAGCGTGTGGCCAAGCTGAGCGTGGTTTCTGATCTCAACACAGCGAGCCTCGGGTTTCAGGGTTTAGGGCCCTTTGGTAAGCTTAGGGTAATACTTGGCATCACTGGACTGGAAGGAGAGATGGACATGGTCTAGGGTGTAGGGGAAATGGCCCGCACAAAAGTTTTGCCTAGTCCAAATACAACTAATTACCTACCTTTACCTTTTGGGAAACCGTTGATGCGCAAGACCCTGGAGTGGGAAGCCTGAACCCTTAACCCTAAGCCCTTAAACCTAAACCTGAAACCCCTAAACCCTTAACCCTAAAACCTAAACCTGAAACCCCTAAACCCTAAACCCTTAAACTTAGACCTGAAACCCCCAAAACCCTTAAACCTAAACCTGAAACCCATAAACCCTAAACCCTAAACCTAAACATGAAACCCCTAAACCCTAAACCCTAAGGCCTTAAACCACCCAGGAGACTGGAGTGGGAAGCCTATTCTTGCCCAAGCTGCAAAAACCGCTTTGCCAGTGTTTTCAGCGCTGGGGTGACGTTGTTCCAGCAGACCCCTGCGGCATAATACGGTTTAGGGTTTAGAGTTTAGGGTTTAGGGTTCAGGGTTTAGGGTTTAGGGTTTAGGGGCCTGTAGTCCCAATTACCTACAGTTTGGTAGTTATGAGCCCCTGAACTACCAGGTAGAATATAGTATAAAACAGTAGGTAGCGGGGCTACAGGTAGGGTTCAGAAATACTGTAGGGATCAGGGTTCAGGGATACTAGGGTTTTTTGAGGTTCGAAGTTTAGGGGTACAAGGGTTGAGGTTCTGGATTGTCTGGGGACGGGGTTAAAGTTCTGATTTCTGTGCAGCGGTCTGTAAGTCTTAAGATGCGTTTTAAGATTGCTTGGGATCTTCAGAGAGTGTTGGATTGCCCGGACTGCCGTGCGGAAGCTGCTTTTTTTTAGCATGTGCGATGGGACCCTGAGGGTCTAATAACCGAACCTTAAGCCATCTAAACATGGGGGATCTCCGTTGATTGGCCCCAATGGGCCGCTGCTGATTTTGGGAAATGCCCCCAAACCCTATACCTTAAAACCGTAAACCTGAAGCCTCTGGTTTAGTTTAGCCTTCAATTTCCAGAGAGTTTCGCTTTTTGAGTTTAAGCGGGCAAGCACTAGATCCAAAAAGGTTCACATCAACATCCAGGTTTCGGATGTGGTGGGGGTAGGGTTTGGGTATTTTGTGCTGGGGCTTCAATTAACGAATTGCGGGGTTTTGGCTTGAATCTTTGTTTCCCCCCAACTCCAAAACAAGCCGAACCCCCCCGACCTCTAGGCACTAACTCCATTCAAGCTGAACTTGTTACCTAAAAGTCCTGACTTATGGCTATGAAATGATGAATCAAAGTCTGAATAACCATTACCAATAATTGCTATTTTGTATATCCTCGATCTTTCTACGGGAGAATGTGTAGCAGCACCCTATATTCTACTAAACTAAGCCCATACAGTACCTTCAAATGGCTCCTGGGCCCGCTACGCCTAGAACCTGTGCTTCTCAACTGGATTCTTTACATCTGAATGGCTGACTGAAGCCCCAAACCTTAAACCCTATAAGCCTTAAACCTTAAATCCCAATCCTGAAGCCCTGAACCTTAAACCCCAACCCGAAAGCCAAATCTAGCTTCTACACCCTAAACCTTCCTCATGTGCAAGGATAGTTGCTGGTGACTCCTGGGGACAGATTTCACTGCCTTTGATAGCATCCTGGAAGTGATAAAGAAAATGGAAGCTTTTAAAGTATTGGGCATTATATGGGTGGTTGTCAAAATTATGATCCCTTTTTGGGTACCCTAAATATTAGGTGCCGTATTATAATGGGGACCCACAAAGGGACCATAATTTTGACAACCACCCATATAGGGAGTACTATAAGGATCCATCCTTCATTCGTTGCTAGCTAGAGGTTAGTTTCGGGGATCAACAGCTAAAAACCAGGTAGCGTCCCAGGGTTGTCCCATTACTTGGCTTCCTGAACCCTAGAGATAGCATTATCATTTCGTAATATGCCTACCTGGGGTTTAGGGTTTAGGGACAGGATGTTGGCGTGAGATCATTCACGGAATTGGAATAAAAATGTCTCGTTGGCTGAAAGCAACAATGGTTTTTTTTACTACAGGGTAGTTATTTTCAGTAGGCTCAAAAGGTGGGATGAAGGTTTGGGATTGGGGCTTCATTTACTATACTGCACCCTCCTTTACCTCCCTTTCAGGGCCTTTCTGATCTGTGACGGCTATGTTCTTTACGCTTGAGGGCTAGTGCTACAGTGCTTCAAAGCACGGGATCCCTCGTTTAGGGTTTAGGGTTTGGGGTTTAGGCCTAGCTGCAGATTGCTTCCCCATGAATATTGAACAAGCCCATCCTGCGAAAGAACCAGCCCCGTCATAACAAGGAGTGGTATACATTAGGTGGACCCCCCCCATCCACCCAGTAATAGTGATTATAAGGGTTGATAAGGATCATATGAGGGTCCTCTTACATTTCTAATTTCGTCACTATTGCAGGGTGGGGGGTCCTCCTAAGGCATACTTGGAGGGTCAGGAGGCCTTAGTAAGTAGATTAGTAAACCCTAAAAAGCAACTTGGTAACCCTAGTTATCCCCATTATTAATCCACTGACTAAGTCCCCCTGACCCTCCAAGTGGGGGGTCCTCCGAAGGTATAGGATTTTTTGCTGCTAGAGGGTCGGGAGGTGGCGGTGCCGTTTTTCTCTGTTTGGTTCATGCAGCCATGCCTGGGTGGCACTTGTTAGAAGGGTTCTGGTGGGAACCCCAAACAGGCAACCTCAAGAACAGAGTAGGAAATGAATAGGAATCTACCTACCAGGGTCCTTATAAATATGCTATTATATTGCTAGTATATTCTTGGGGTTCCCTGTTTGGGGTTCCCAGTAAAGTCCTTCAAGTTGTGAGAGGTTGCGCCCGACCCGGCCTCGTTTTTTGCCCTGTGGTGTGGTTGGGCTTGTATCCTTCTGGATCATTATCACCTATAAGCCTACGCAGAATAGAGGAAAAACACATCTCTGAAATTCTGACACGAAAGTTCTAGCCTCTACAGAGTGAGCCGGCGGGGTGGGCAAGAGTGTAGGAATGGTGTCAGGTCGCACAGGCCTGAGAATCAGGTCCGCCCGAAATACCCCCCCCCCCTTCATCATAGTAACCTCCAAGTTCGAGAGGCCCCTGTCTCCATGAAGATATTCCGTCCAGTCGGGTTTGCTCCTGACAGTCTGACGGGGCTGTTTCACCAAATTGCAGGCCCTTCCTGAAGACTTCTTACATCAAGGATCCAACTTCTGGGGTGTGTAGAGAAGGGGATTCCGAGTAGGTTCCATACGTACACTTTGGAGCCCGAAGTACGTACTATGTACAGACTTAAAGCCCAAGGGGCAGACTCTGAACATTCCCCACCCACACCCTATGTCCTAAGGGGTCGGCCCCTTGGCCTTTGAGCTATAGTCTAAACTCCTTAAAGGGTTTATGTAAGGGAGTAGATAGGGGACTACTATAGGGGTTATTAAGAGGGATACTGGGAGTTTAGACTATGGCTCCTTTATGGATCAGTTTCCTCCTCACTCAGTATGGGCGGTCACCAAGAGGGGACCAGCAACATGCAGAAGACCCGACATCCCCAGCCTTCAAAGATTGGAAGTTTTCCATAATGGGTGTATATATGTATATATCTGTATGTATATATATATATATAGATAGTAAATAATTGGGTTTCCCCAATCTGGTAACTTGAAGTAAGTTCGTTCACAGCAACCCAGAAGATTGGCACGAGGCTGAGAACCCATATATCTCAATCATGCTGTTCACTATCATGTCTCTCGTCCGGTTTGTGGTGGATCGTGTGTCAGTTATTGGGATTGCTCGACGAGGTTTCGATTAAACGGTCTGAGGTTTGAGGGCTGAGGGAGGCGCCGTTGAGTCAGTTCACATTGCAAAGCCTCCCCCACATGAACATACAGGCCACCCACATGGCCCCTTTTCAAGAGGACCATGGAGTTTGTAGGGACCCTTTTGGGGTTCCATTTTGGTTTGGGCTGCCTCCATGCTCTTGACAGTTTGAAATAGCCATCTGGATGCAAAGACTCAGGCCAGGTAATGTAGAAACTTACTACAATTATGGTTCTAGATTCTTTGTAGAGTTATGGTACAGAGTACCATAAGTAGACCTCAATATGATACTCCTAAACCCTAAACCCTAAACCCGTAAGTAGACCTCAATATGATACTGGTAGTTGTGGGATCAGGGTGGCCAGCAACTCTCACACTGGAGCATGGAAGCCCGGAGAGGTCCCCAGCATGAGAGCTGTCCCTCGCGGAAGAGGGCTGTTAATATTAATTACCAACCAGTGCTATAGTCCCAAATACCTTGTACATGTATGATAACGGGTAGACAGTGTAGGGTTTCATGTTGTTGTCTTGCGGCGGGGTATGTGATGCATGGTACCACGCAGTCTTACCACCAGAAACCGGTTCCTGCAACTGTTAGCTCAGATTGCTGGTAAAGCTTAATTAGGATGTTCAGACTTCAGATCGTAAATCCTAAAGTAGAATTAAATTCGATGCAAGAAGTCCTGCAGCACCTAAAGTTTCTACATCCTGAGCGTGCTCCGAAACTTTCCCCAAATCAGGGGGTCAACCTGATATATTAGGTGGACCCCCCACCCAGTAATAGTGACTATAAGAGATAAGAGGGATTATATTAGGGTCCTCTCATATTCCTATCATACCACTCTTACAGGGTGGGGGGTCCTCCTAACTGATATACTCCACAATACGGTACTTCCCACGACGGACACCCAAGAAGGGACCCCCACAGTTTCTGAAAACCCCCGCAGTTATCCTCCTAGACCCTAAACCCCTAAACCCTAAACCCCTCAAACCCTAAACCCCTTAAACCCTAACCCCTAAACCCTAAAACCTAAAACGCTAAATGTAAGATGTCTTCCCTCCACAGCCTGCATGTCTCCTCCAGTCTCTACTTGGGGGGGTTCCCAAAAGTAGGGGTACCTTTTAAAAGGGACTGTAAAAGGTTATATAAGGATATATAGGGATTAGGGTTTAGGGTCTAGGGTTTCCCAAAATTAGGGGTACCTTTTGGGGGGGCCCCATAATAAGGATTATAGTATTTTGGGGTTTATATTGCGGTCCCCCTATTTTGGGAAACTACCACTTAAGCATGACCACACGGTTTGGGGTTTAGGGTTTAGGCATCGTGGGACCCTAAAGTACCCGACCTTACAGTAAGAGCTCGCACGGCAAAAACAAGACCGCCATGACATACCTTGCCACTCAACAGCTCTGATGAATTGACTCCTATTGCACGACCCTAAGCATTCTTTATTGTCAGAACCTTGGGCTTAGATATAGAGAGCTTCGCACAGGAAAGTTATCAATCAAATGCACAATTCCTGAACGTCTTGCAGCCCCCCAGACCCTAAACCCTAAACCGGTTGCAACCCAGATTCACTGGCTTTCAGGAATCAGGACCAACTGGACTCCTCAAGTGTTCTTTTGCATTGGCCGCCCCTGAACCCCGGACCTTGCAATGATTGGGAGAACTGGGCATACTACATGGCTTGTGCCGGGAATTCGTATACGTGCTACGTCCTCCTGCCCCTCTAAATAGATCTGAAAACCCTCAGGATTTCGATTTCCCTGGGCGTCATGAACTTGATTCTCGCGGCCGCTGCTCTCAAGATTAAAGGGTCTGGGGTTTGGGACTGCCTAGATGATTCTGACATTGACGCCTTCCCCACACTATATATAGACTGATTTAAAATGTTTCCATACATGCAAATATTTCGTACTAGGAGGGGTATGATGGGGGCCTGACATCAGACTGCCATGCCCCAATAAGCCTTAACAAAAAGCTTTGGTCATCCCCAATTGTTCTCAACAAGGGTTTTCCAGCGCCCCAACTAACATGAAATCTCCGTGGTTCCTCTAAAACGTACATTGCACTGTTTCAGGTCCGTGAGCCACATTAGGGTTTAGGGTTTAGGGATTATTGAATCATTGAGTAACTTGGATAATCAAACCCCCATGCGTATGCTGAGGTCATCGTGGAAAGGGCTACTGAAGCAAGAGAGAATGATCATGAGCAGAGGCTGAACCCGCGATTCGGGCTCAAAGCCCCCACCCCAAGAGTCCAAGTCCTTAAACACGATGTAATTTGGGCCCAAATGGGTTCCTATGAAGGCATGGTGGGCCCAAATTATATCCCTCAGGGCTACAGCGCTATTTACGCCATAGTCTAAACTCCTAGTATCCCCCTTAATAGCCCCTGTAGAAGTCCCCTGTATAATCCCTTCTATAACCCCCTTTAAAGAGTTTAGACCCTAAACCCTATATAAGCCATTATACACCTGGCATTCGTCCTCAGTCGTCTTCAAGCAGATTGCCAGCGCCTCCTAGAGAGTCACTTTCGGGTAGTATACTAGAGTCCCTTACCAAAAATGACGAGCCCCAAAAGGAGCTACATAGGAGCCCTTGGGTGCCCTAAATCCTAGATTTTTCAGTAAATTGTCAGGATTCTTTGCTGAGTTCCCTCTAGCTAAAGAGCATGTGAGTCCTACAACCTGCGCAGCTCAACTCCCGAACCCTGGGCCCCCTATTGCGTTAGAATTATCCTCCTCTAGACAACATAAACAGAATTTTCAGGGGTTTGGGTGTTGGCGTTTAGGGGTTTGAACTTAGCCTTTCATGGTTCGGGGCTTCGGGCAGGTACCCTGAATGCTAAACATACGCCAAGAACTGCCAGAATTGAACAGTACTCTGAAGACACCCGCTTGCCTTCAGGGAAAGGGATTCGGGTTTAGGGTTGCGGGATCAGGGTTGAAAATGTAATGGATTAGGGGTTCAAGCTTTATGGATTAGAGGTTGAGTTTTAAATGCTTTGAGAGGTTTTCCTAGTTGTGCTCTTGGATCAGGTTCAAAAGGATTGAACCCTTGCAGCACGGACCCGAGTCTCCAAACGCTGGCAAGTTCTTGGAAACTTTCCCCTACAAGCTCAACCCTGAAGCCTAAACCTCTCCCCTGAAAACCCTGACTCCTTGGACTCTGAACCCTGAACCCATATACCCTAAGCCCTAAACCCTAAACACCAAACCTTAGACGCTAAACCCTATACGAAGCCCTGAGAGGCTCAAGCAGAAGGAGTCGGAACGATCCAAGAATATGGTTGAGTTAGCCATCCTGTGTGCAAACTTGGACAAGGACGTGGTTTACTTACTTGGGGTTTGGGGTTTAGGGTTTAGGGTTTAGAGTAGGGAGTAAGGGAGCATAGTCCTCATATAGCCCCTTTATAAAGATGGTATATTCTATGCTCCCATTCCCTACAATCCCCCCAGTAAGTTCAGGGTGCAGGGGTTAGGGTCATGTGTGATGAGCTTCTAAGATGGGTTGAAGTCTAGAATCCCATATCAAAATCCTGAATTCCTAAACTTTGAACTCTAAACCTCGGTAACCCCTAGGGTTTAGGGTTTATAGGATTTGGGGCTTAGAAATACCTAAGCTCTACATCCCCCGGACCTCTATGAAGAGTAGGACTTTCACAAATCGCCCTTTTACCCGGAAAATCTTAAACCCCTAAACCCTAAATCACATGCATTTGGCCTCTGTTCTGGGTTGCCGTTAAGGAACTTCAATTACCTTACACATTCTATGGCAACTTAAGCCCTACACCCTATGTAATTATATACCAATGTTATGGTGACTTACTTTAAGTTCCTTATCGGCAGCCCAGTAAAGGCCCCACCTAGGTTGGGGATTCCAAGGGTTTTGATTGGAGCGGGATCTAAAAGGTTATACGTCAAACGCAGGTCTGCCCTGTAAAAACCAGAACCTATAAGCTACAGTCCCCCTTAAGTAGATAGAATGTGGACTTGGGTATATTATCATAAGATCCTCATATACCCCATATTCTATCTACTTAAGGGGGACTATACATCCTGAAGAATCCACGTTGATCCGCCCTTCACATCGAACAAGTTGCAGCCCCTGCCCTCAATTTCAGAGCTATTCTAGTTAGTTTGCACCATTTGGCAGAGGGTTAAGGGTTTAGGGTTTAGGGGGGATTTGTTTTGTAAGGTGCGCCCAGACATGGTTTCGGCCGAAACTCAAGGCACTCGGCCTACGGTTTGGGGTTTAGGGCTTGGGGGGCAGACCCTTAACCCGTTTTGTGTGATGATCGGGAAAATGGTACAGCAGCCATTGTGGTGGACCCAGCTGCGCGCAGTGTTTTCCAGCGCGCATGGGATTTAAGCCACAGCCGGTGAAATTTTCTCATGACACGATACTGCTGTGGACCCTAGGGATGCTGCTGGGCACGTTGATATGCAGAAGAGTATTTGCTATGGTGGATACAGGTTCCTGGGTGAGTGTGGGCATTTGGTGCCCAATTTGGGGGACCATGAATTAGAATTTAGACTCCTATCATATAATTATGATGTTTTTAAGATGTCTCTTGAGGCTTCAATCGTTGTTCTTCAGCTCGGTGCTTATACAGTCCTTACGGAGCCCCCAAGAGTATACCCTTAACCCTAGACCCTAGACCC
>CAJNIZ010000322.1:6849-25382 GCA_905231905.1 Symbiodinium pilosum | reverse complement strand
CCCCCCCCCCCCCCCAATCCAATTAATTTATCATTGACGGCCCCCGGGTAAATTAATGCATATACCCTTTGGGAAGCCCCCCTAAATTCTCAGACTATCACCAAGGCTGGCTCGAAGTCTCAGGATTCGTGAGCCTGCGTAAAACAGCTTACAAGGGGTAGGGAGCTGTAGGGATTTAGGCTGCTTTGTGATGCAGAGTTCTCTGGGTTCAGGATGCATTCGTCATGCTAAGTCTGCTAGGTAATCATCCTCTCAACGCCTTTTGAGCGCATTTGGCGCAGCTTCTTAGGCGAAAGTAGCTTGAAAGCTATGGTGTGTCCGTACGTGCGCTGGAGAGTTTTCCACAGTCCTTTACCTCACGCACAGACAGATAGCGCCAACCTTCTCTGGAGTCCATGTGTGCATGTTGGGTCTAAAAGACGGCCCCTTTTGGTACGCTGTTGCAAAGGGGCTCGGGGCCTTTTGCGCACATACCCGGTTTGTGCTTCTCTTCCTTTCTCCACCTGAGCCATGCTGATGCCGGCCCCACAATGGGCCGTTCCACCTGCGCCGATGCGTCAGGGCCTCTCGGCCACAAGAAGGGAAGGAGTGACAAGAAGTCACAGGGGTTATGATGAATTCTGCCGTTGGACGCGCTAGTTGGCGGATCTTATTGTCAAGCTTTCTCCTGGGATCGTGAGCACTATATGATCATCATCTGTCTGATCATCATCTGAGACGATGCGCCTACATGCATACGGAATCCAAAGTCCTTAGCCCTCAACCACCCCTTCAAATGGAGGTGTCGTCGCTTGGCCTCCCAAAATGCACATGGCCTTACAGGAACGCCAGACAGGGCCCACCAATTATGGGAAACTCTAGCTCTCTGCACCCTCATCCCTTTATAGCATTGAAGATCGGACATCCGTGAGACTTCATTCTAGCAGAGCCTGTTTACACACCATCAAAAAAAGACTCCATCGCACCTCAAGGCCTAGGAACCAAACTGAAACAGAAAGGTTCCCTGACATCGTTGATATCCGATCCTTGCGCAAATGTGCTTTTCGGGGTCCTTTAGACTAGAAGCCCGTACAAGTTGGGTAGCTAACAGGTGCGTAGTCTCCCATATGAGTAGTATTTGATGTGGAGTTGCGTACTATGGTACCCAATATGGAGTAACCTTGTTCTCCTTTCCTTCAGGGGTATAGTCTCTTATGTAAGGAACATACTCTTGTTGGGTTCAACCACCAACAAATGCTACTCATATTCATGTATTACACTGTTCCATTCCATTCCATCAAGTCGATAAGCTATGGGGAGACGCAGGGCAGACCCTTACGGAGTACTTTGGGAACTGCGAGCCTGCTAATATGTTTTTTTCCCATGACCCGAGGCCGTTACACTTCCATACACATGTGTCAATATATATATATATATACACATACATACATACACTTACACGGACACGTCTAGAGAGGGCGAAAATTTCTACATAATCGTGTTTCGGCCACAGCCCCCAACCACGCAATGACAACCCCAAATCCTTCAACTCCTAATCCAGCCAACCCTAAACCATAAACCCTCAATGTAAGCCTTGACTCTCTGCCCTAAAAACCATAAACCCTTAACGTAAGCCTTAACTCTCTGCCCTAAACTCAATTAAAAAAAAGGTCTGGGTTGCTGATGAAGAGTTGAATATATATATATATATTCATGTATACAGATGTATGTAGATGCAATGGTGACTTTAATCAGTGATTATGGCGACTTAGTTCAATCCGTAGGCTCCTAAGTCATTCAACCCCAAACCCTAAAGTCTTGATTCACACCCACTGGGTACCCCTGTAATTAGTACCTTTTTTCCGCTTTTTGTTTTGGTGCCTCCTTATCAAAGCTAGACATTCGCACTACATCCCACAAAAGGTTTACCCTAAACCCTACACCCTAAACCCTAAACCACAAAAGGTTTACCCCCAGGCATGGTAAACGGCCCTCGCCCTGGCGGTCCCGCTTCGATGGTGCCTGTGCTGCCCAGCCAAATGCAGCATTTTCCGCAGGCCGGGTTCTAGGGCTGTTATGGATTTCAGGTCTGGGCTTCAGGACGCTTCAGGGTTTATTGTAGAAATGTAGTGGTTCCTATTGGAGTTTGCAAAAGGTTTCCCCATGAGGATATACGGTATTACTGCATCAATAAAAAGCGAAATTCAAACTGGGTTGCACAGGGTATATAGCCTTGGTAACACATGATGCCAGGTGAGTGGGTTTCGTAGCATGCCGGAGAGATATGATTATTAGGGTCCGAGAAAGAAACATGCATGCTCATACGGTTTTGCACCAGGTTTTGAGGGTGTGTTAGGGTTTAGGTTAGTCGTTGTTTCTGCAGGTGCGCCTCAGGACGATTTGGGGGGGGGGGGGGCTCTGAGTGTGAGGTTATTTTGGGTTATATAGGATTTCAGGAGCGTTAAGTTAGCAGCTAGGTAAGGGTTCAGGATCCTGCTGCAGGCTGTGGTCCGTTTAGCTTTGCTGCATTATTGCCAGGCCCTGTTGCGCATTCTCTCGTTTTTTGTGAGGCTGGGATCTTTGCTGCCGCCACCCACGCCTGCCACACCCGCCGCCGCATTGCCACCGCCGCCGCTCCCACCGCCGCCCTCCCTTGCCCCCTCCCCTGCTCCGCCATGACTGCTGCCACCGCCGCCACAGCCACCGCCACAGCCACCGCCACCGCCACCGCCACCGACACCTTCACCACCACCTCCACCACCAAATCACCGCCAACAACAACAACAACAACACCAGCAGCAGCAGCAGCAGCAGCAGCAGCAGCAGCAGCAACAGCAGTAGCAGCAGCAGCAGCAGCAACAGCAGCAATAGCAACAACGTCAGCAACAACAGCAACAGCAAGAATCTTATAGGCCACTGTAGAACCCTAGTTTCTCTGTGACTTTCTGTCTCTCACACGGTGGTTCCGTGATAACGTCGAGGCAGTGGCCGAAGACCGGCTGCTGAACTCTCTGGGCCAAGCGCCTGTTCTGAAGCCAGCGTCCAGACTGCAGGCAAGATTTAAGGCATTGTAGGGTTTCTATGGATACGAACGGTCAAGGGTTATAGGGTTCATGGAAAAGATCTATTTAGGGTGTAGGCATTACCCCCAGTAATGGAGAATCAAATGGAAAAGATAATGGAACATGAAATGGAAGTGGGTTTATAGGGGTTAGGGTTTCCCAAAATCAAGGGTATCTGTTAGGGGTTCCCCGCCATAGTAAGGATTATAGTATATTGAGTCTATATTCGGAGTCCCCTTATTTATGGAAGCTACCACTGAGGGGACATCTAGCTGGTTGTACCCGAGCTTGACAGGTCATTATGACGATAGGGGCGCGGGCGGTTAGCATTTGCATTGCGTGGGGCATTTGCAGAGAAAGGGGGGCTTGTTGAGAACGGTAGGCCAACTCAGTTGCTGCCATCTCATCTGCAGTGCCGGGCGACAGCGGCGGTGCAAGAGTTCAAAGAGCTGGTGACCTAAGACATGGAACAAAAAATCCGAAGCTAGGCAAGCCCCTTAAAGCCTAGAGACATCTATAGGGAATGATAGATTTCTAGCACTTATCATCCTTGACCCCGAGCCCGTAGATCCAACTCCTTGCCCTCCGTATGGGACCCTCGGGCTACTAAGGGCTTGGGCAAACTACTCATGAGTCGCTACAATAGGGCTCTACATAGGTTCTTGAAGCCATTTAATGTATTACGTAACTGCTGGATCCTCCAAAGCTTGGGTGCCACCATTTGGGTACCTTCCATCATGATTGACCCATAACCCCTAATTCCTTTGGCCTGTGTGGAAAGCATTTTCTATTCATCAACCCAGAAACTTTAAGCCCTTAAATCCCCAAACCCGTAAACCCTAAGCCCCTTGACCTTAATCCCTAAACCCCAAACCCTAATCCCTAAAGCCTAAACCCCAACAACCCTACACCTTAATCCAAAAATCCTAAACCCCAAAACCCTAGACCCGAATCCCTAAACCCTAAACCACCAAAAGCCTAGAGCCTAACCCCAACATCCTAAGCCATTTCTGCAGTCTGAAAGCCTTGGATCCTGAACCATGCGTGCGCTGGGCCTTTCATTCTAAACCTCCTCCGTGACCCATGGAGATAGGGTTTAGGGTTTTTAGGGCTTTAGGGTTTTAGGGTTTGGGGTTTAGGGTTTAGGCTTTTAGGCGTGTAGGGTTTAGGCTTTTATAATTTCAGAGGCTTTCGTTCCAAACCTCTTCTGTGACCCATGGAGACTCCGCAGGGGCCTCCTTTTGGGATGTCTTATAACAAGGGATCCCATGTTTTGCTTGGAAATTCCTATTTGGGTGTGTCGAAACACTCCAACCCACCTTTCTCAGATGTTCTCCTTCCTAGGCTTAATACTAAACCCTCATATGAACTATAGTGTAAACTCCTTCAGGGGGGTATATAGAGGTATATAGAGGAACATATAGGGGGGATAAGGGGGGGATACTAGGAGTTTAGACTATAATCCATATAATCCCCTACATAACCCTTTATTTAGCAGTTTCCATTTCATTTTCCATTTTCTTTTGCATTTGATTCTCCATTATTAAGGGGGATGCTATGAGTTTAGACTATAGCTCATATGCTGCCCAGGTTCCCGTCCAGCAGTTTTTGCCGTCTCAGCTACAGTTTGGCCTTCTGTCCGCAGAAAGTCTTGTGAAGATTGGGCGCGGGGCCATTCGAGCACATGGCCAGAATCAAAATCACATAGTCATTGCGCTACCTTCTTTGCAGAGCCCATCAAGCAAAACCAGCTCTTTTTACTCATTGGTCCGAGGAAGTCGAGGAAATTGTGTGTTGTTTGAAGCCTTTCTACAAAGAGAAGCTTCAAGAACGGAATTCCCAAATCCGACTGCTTCCCTTTCCAGGCCGCGGGCTGTACAAAAGTCCTCCATAGATTAGATAAGCGAGTTTTCCAAAATGAAGGGTACGTTTCTAGGATATTGGGGTCTGTAATTACCGGGCTACCCTTACCTTGGAGAACTATCACATCAGACTTTTCAGTCTCACAATAGCAAGGTCCTTCAGGGATTCTGGGAATGTATGGGGATCAATTGGGTTCATACGGGGGAAGTTGGAGAGACTCCCACAGTCACATGCGAGACGACGCGGGCAGCCATTTCAATTCTTGAAAGAGCTGCCACCCGTAACGAGAGCAAAAGCCTTTATTCCTGACCGAGGGTGGCGAGATTGAAACATAAAGCGATGAGCATCTAGTCGCTAAAAGCGTATGGAGTATTGTGCCCCCCCATGGGTGCAACTGCGCGGTTTCCAAGTGAGTGAAGAGATGTGAAGAGTTTATTCAGGTTTGAACTGCGACGACGCTGTTCATCATAAAGTCATAAAGGGCCACTTCAACATGGAGCAACCCAAAAAGTCAAAAGAGACTGAAGTGATGCAATGCTTTTTTCCCGCCTTCCTTTGAGAGCCCTTGACAATGCAGATTCTTGAGAAGCCCGATTACCGTAAATGTTACTGGTAGCTAGGAACATAAGAACAAGTGTCACACAGAGTGCATAGCTGCAATCCGCTACCCTCTCCTACGTTCACCCTCATGTTGCTATCCTGTGAAGGTACCGGCCCGGCTGGGGGCGCGCCGTCCGTCCCCCATGCGTTTAGGGCGCCAATGGGGCCGCGGCCCGGGGTTGCTTGACATGCATGAGACAGGGAGTGGGTGGTTGTGGTTGTTGCTGTTGTTGTTGTTGTTGTTGTTGTTGTTGTTGGTGGTGGTGGTGGTGGTGGCGGCGGCGGCGGCAGCGGCCTGGGAGTGTTGTTGAAGTTGTGATGCATTGCGTGGTCAATTTGCCGTACAGGGCTTCTGAATTCAGAGTTGCGGTCCGTACCAGCATCATCTTCAAACTCTTTTCCCTGGCTGCTGCAGTTTTTTTGGGTGCCATGTCCTTTTGACTACCTTGATGCACATCTTTCAGCATGCCCAGAGACCTGTCGTGAGTGCTGTTGAGTCGAGGGCCCAATGACCTACGTGCCGTTCGCCATGAGTGGAGCTCCTCCAGGTCATCCATTGATGCATCGGTACGGTGACGCGGCTTGAGTTGTGCAGCATGATCTCAACATTTCCCACATCTCTGCAGTACAGTGGGGCAACTCATAATTTACATGTCTTTTGTTAAACCTTTCGTTTGGGTGCTCTGAGACCTAAATACAGAAAGCGCAGCCTGTCTGTGATGAGTGAAGGGGGTCAGGGGCTCTGTGCAAGGGAGATTGGGCTTGAAAGCGCAAGGGGCGTGCCTCAAAGGCATTCAAGTCATGGCTAGCTCAGCTCATGCGAAGCCCCAAGTATCCCCGTTAATAACCCCTATCATACTCCCATATGGGTAGTTCCCAAAATTAGGGTCCCATTTTGGTATCCATAGATATCAGGTGCCGTAGCATAATGTCTAACCACAAGGGTCCCATGATTTTGAGAACAAGCCATATACAATCCCCGTTTGATCATGGGTTCCACTAGTACCCCCCTCTATACTACCCCCCCAAGTTCCGCCTTCGGCCAAATTAGAATTAATTAAGGGGGAACCTTGGGGGGTAGTGTAGGGGGGCGGTACTGGACAACCCATGAAAGAGTGAGTGGGTTCGGAAGGAGGCTCCCGGCCAAAAACCCCCCGGCAAGGACCGATTCCTGCTGTGGAAAAACCCTTGGCAGAAGCAATCATGGTCGAGACAAGAGCAGCCATCGCGGTCACCATTTCCATTGCTGTTCCTATCATGACTATTACTATTTCTATTACGATTGCTACTACTATCACTATTTCTATTACTATTATTATGTTGCCTGAGTCTGGACGAAGAAAGCACGTTGAAAATCCAGATTCCCAAGAGGTCGGGCTTTCAAACCAAGAGGCAACATCCCTGCCTAGTGGGTCCCAAAAGCACTGCTGTTACAAACGCCCTGCTTTAAACATGCATTTGTGGGGGAGCTTTCCTGGTTGCCGCGTCTGATAGGACTAGGTCATGGCCCGTTGTACAGCTCTGCCAAAGCCCTAAGTGCAGTCTCGCCAGAATCTAGAACTGTAAAGCCTGAAGCCTACTGGGTTGCGCTAAAGCTCAACGCCACAAAATCGAGTAAACCCCAAAAAGGTTTAGGGTCCTAAACCCTAAACCCTAGTCCTAGACCCTAAGCCCTAAGCCAGCCTAAACAACAACAGCCTCAGACTCATGATTTCAAATTTGCTTTTAATTGCGAACCTGTGGTGTGCTTGATATTAAACCCTACATGCACATATGGGGCGGTCCGCGGGTGGATTGTATAAAGGGATGATACGAACAAACTTTCCCGGCCTAAAAATCCGCAAAAATCATGGCTCGCAACTGCAATCACATTAAAAGTCCTACTCCTGCTCGTATTCCTCCTCCTACTCACCTACTTCTGCTCACCTGATTCACTCCTACTCACCTCCTCCTACTTTGTGAGAGCTCGGGCCCAGAGTTTTCATTACGAACCCCAATTCCTGGACCTTTGCTTTCGAGATTGGTTCGACCAGAACTCCGAGGGGGTGTGGGGGGAGGGTGAATCAAAACGAGCTTGCATGAATCTCCATACTCTGGGGTTATATAAGGCTATATTATAACCCTAAACCCCAAACCAGACCCTACATAATGCCAAAATGCATCACACGACTGCGGCCCCTGGCGCAGTGGGCACAGCGAGAGCCGCCGTAGGCGCGGTTCACTCGCTTCTCGCGCTTCTTGAGGCGCTTGTACCTTTTTGGTGGGTTTAGGGTGTTGCGTTTGGGGGGGGGGGGTTTAGAATAAATGGTACTTTCCACAAAGGGGGACCCCAATAGTGACCCCGAGGCCATAGGGTGCAGACGCCCGCACATGCACCAGCATCCTTTTCTCCGCTCATTCTGCCCTCTGCCAGTTGGAGACCTGTCCGAAGGATGCAGGTCCCCCAGGGCTCAGGGATTTGGGATTTAGGGTTTCCCTACATCCTAAACCCTAAACCCTAAAACCCAAACCCTACATAAACCCTCAACCCTATATACCACGGTTTAATGGAAGGAGTAGTACGTACTACGGAACTAAGCCTTAATCACCCCATCAAACGTTGATGAGTTTCACAAAACCCTGGAATCTCCCTCACCTGATGATGCTCGTTCAGAATACTGGGTTTAAGGTTTAGGGTTGAGGTTTGAGGATTTAGGGTAAAAGCATCTTGATAAGTTGTTGCGAAGCCTATTTTCCAAGCCGGGCTGCCCTCAAGCAAAGATTCAAAGGGTTAAGTGTCGCTCAAAAACGTGCCCTGCATATAGAGGACCGCCATAACCCGAGTATAATCCGCATATTACAGTAGGATCCTAGTGTCCCCACGTGTACCCCTTGCTTGAGAAACCCCCCCCAAGCCCAGAAGCCTAAACCCAAAGCGCCGTAACTGTACCCCAATATACCCCTAGTTACCTTATATACCCCTTCATACCCCTATACCCTACATACCCCATATGAGCCATATGAGCTATAGCAGTCTAAACTCCAAGTTAAAAACCTCTAAATTACTCCTCTATATAACCCGCTTTAAGGAGTTTAGTCATTGAACCCTAAACCCTACATAACCCCCCTCTGAGGAGTTAAGACCCTAAACCCAAACCCTAGACCTTGAACCCTATATCACCCAACCATGGCTCGTATACCCTAAACCCTAAACCGATATACCACTACATGAGCTATAGTCTAAACTCCTAGTACACCCCTTAATAACCCCTATAGTACTTCCCTATATAACACCCTTGAATATAGCACACATGAAAATCCGGGGCCTGGCCAGCAAGGTCCAATCCTTCAGGCCCAAGCAACGAGGAAAGCAGCCTCAGGACTTGTACCCTAGAGGGCTTATTCAGGATTTAGGGTTTAGGGTTTAGGGTTTAGGGTTTGGGTTTTAGGTTTTAGGGTTTAGGTTCTCGGGTTTAGGGCTTGGGGGTGTAGGGGTTGGGGGTTTAGGGCCTGCGGGAGTATCGCTTAGTTAGGGCTTCGGGGTTCAGGTTGTTGGAAAATTCCAGGCTTCAAGCTCAAACAATGGGGTTGCTGATCGGGCCTTTGGACCTGGGATTTGTCCCTAGCCCATTCACGGTTGTTGATTACAAGGCTTCGGGTCTAGTGGGGGCCTATGTACAAAAAGGTGCTTCCGGGCAGATTATACTACAGTTGCATGTACTATCGTCTAAACTCCTAGTATCCCCCTCAATAACCCAGATAGTAGTCCCCTATATAATCCCTCATATAAGCCCCATTAAGGAGTTTAGATTATAGCTTATGTAGCAGGGAACAACATGTGTAACGTAGGCGTTGATCTGCAGCTGTCACCTCGCCTCCAGACCCATGCTTTACATCCTAAATCTAGAAGGCCTAGCGCGTCGAGATTTTACAAATAGCCTTTTGGATGTAATCGTCCGTGATCACCGATGTTCTCACTACTTGAAACCTCTTAGCCTCCAAAAATCGCCCTAGAAGCTAAAATTCTGTAAGGTCCTATAGGGACATAGAACCCTATCCCTGGTGCTCCAGATAACACAAGGTAGGTAATGTTTATGGACTTGTTCGACAAATGCAAGCCTTACATCCCCACAAGGCTACAAATCGAGAAGCTCTTTGGCAGAAGCTGGTGACGGGCTCAAAGCCTTGAGCAGAGATGGTGGTCTCACACACTATGGTTAGGGGTCCCTGGACTCGGGGTTCCGGAAATGAATTAAAGGTCCCCGTAATAAGGATTAGTATTTTGAGGTCTATATCAGGGTCCCATTGTTTATGGAAACTACAAGTTTTGTTTTGGCGTAATTTATGTGGAGCTTCCCGGAATTGAGGTTGTTGAGTTCCAGCCTAAGGGGTTCTAGCGTTAAGGGTTTAGGGTTGTTCTAGGGTTGGGCTTGGCAGGTCACAGGTTTTTGTGCTGGGCCGCGTTGCCTGACATGAAATTATCACCGGCCAGCCCTGCAAGACTTGAACAAAGCTACTTCAAATTGTATGTAGGAATGGTTCTACAGGGCATCTTGCGTACGCCCGAGCGTACGCATAAAGAGTCTATCACCAGCCCACGTGATTGAATTGGTACTTCTCAAGAAATCCCTGATATGATCCTGAGTAATTTATGTCTCTCAGGGCAGCCTCGAAGTCCAAACCCCAAACTGCAAGTCTGACACCCGTCCCCGTATCCCACGGTAAAGAAACGCAAGTCCCTGAGGCGCTCGAGCCCGCCTCCTCTCTAAGCCGCAATTCCGTCACTGTGGTGCCACAAAGGCGGCCGTCAAAGGCACCTTGGATTTGCCAATAGGTAGGCTAAGTTTTTGGCAGGCTCAATAGGGTTTAGGTTGCAAGGTTTCAGGTTTAGGCTTTAGGCGTTCATAAATGAGATTTCTGTAAGGATGCATTCCTGCATGGGCTACCGACAAGATGCAGGCAGAGAGTAGGCCCTAAACCCTAAATCCTGAGCCCTAAACCGCACAGTGCCATCACTGCTCAATCTCTGGAACATCTGAGAGGAGTTGCAACCTCCATGCCAGGCCTACTTAATTTTCAGAAAACTCCTCTAAGGACATGAGGAATCTGATCCAGATGCCTTTCTGCTACCTTCTGGGGGTAGGACCCCCCCAAATGCTACATCCTACCTTCAATCAGGCTAATATAGAGCCACATGAAGCTTTTTTTCAAAACCGATTCATCTTTCTAGGGCGTTTCTGGGGTTCCATGAATTTTTGAGGGAGGGAACGTCCCACCCTAAACCCCTAAACCCTTAAACTCTAAACCCTAAACCCTCTGAAGGCAGCCCAGAGTCTGCCTAGATCGCGAAGCAGATTGAGAAGTTCTGCTGGTAGCAGGCCTTGGGGTGTAGGCACATTCCTCAGCTGAAGTCGATCCTTTTTAGTAGGCAGCCACATGAAGATGGTTTACTGGGTTGCTGTTAAGGAACTTAAATTAAGTTACTATATTGGGGAAAACCTATTATTTACTATATATACCCATTATGGTAACTTAATTTAAGTTCCTTAACAGCAACCTAGTTTAAGGGATTCATAGGTGAATTACTTGGCCGTCGTCCATATTGTTTTCGGGCTTCTGCCAAGATGCAAACAAAAATTGAGGAAGAACCATCTCATGAAATCCCCTAGAGGAGCTCCAGGAGTCACAAGGCTTCAATTGCCGTACCCCTGTATTGCAGTTTGGAGTTGAAGGTTTATGGACCCATTGCAAATAATGCAGGTGGCACAGTCTCAGCTCAGCCGAGTGTCACATGCGGAAAAGATGATGGGTCCATCACATCCAGGTCCAGATGTATGTGCAGGACGCCTGTTGGTCCAGCGACTTCCTTGAGGACCTCACATAGGTGGAAAGAGGTTATGCACCAAAAAGAGGGATCAACCGGTTCAAGCTACAAAAGCTTAACTCTGGGAATCCGAGTAGTGACCAAAAAGTTTTAGACACTTCCCAAAATCAAGAGGATCAGAGTAAGAGAACAGCCTCGCAAAGCCCCACCCCCCAAACCCAACACTGAATCTGAGAGACCCTAGACCCAGCGGAAGTCATGCTCAAAACTCCTGAGAAGCTCCATGCCCTTGGGCTGAAAGTTTGCAAACGAAATTAAGTTACCATGATATGGGAATAAAGTGAATAATAGAGTTTCCTGATAAAAGTAACTTATTTCACTGTAACTTCCTTAACAGCAACGAAGAACTTGGGCCCCAAAGTCTACAGACATGATCTTGGGCTATCTGGAGCCCAGGGGCAAGCACCCCTAAGCCCTGAACCCCTAAATTCAGCTAGCTGGCTCTGACGGCCTCTGTCGGGTTGGACTGAAGGTCCTGAGTCGTCAACCTACGAACCTGAGCTGAATGATGAGGGTTTAAGCTTTGGGCCTTAGAGCTTAGGGCTTAAGGGTCAGGACCCTAAACTCCAAATCCTGAACCCCAAACCCTGAACTTTTCAACCCCATTGACCTTTTGTGCCCAGCTTACAGGGGAGTTCTTGGGCCCGGCTTGCAGCAGGAAACCTGATATCAGCTGCTCCCTGAAAAGGGCTTTGTTGGGCTTAAGGTTATTTTTTCTAGCTATCACACCGGGGCTATGCAGGATTTCGGTAACAGTGGTAGTCTCAAAAACCCTACCTATAGGCTCGTAAAAGAGCCCAATAAAACTCACTGGGACCGATAGACCCCAGAAGCTACAACTGCACATCTCTCGCCGATGCCATAAGGACTATGAGCATCTTCATAAATCCTAAAATGCCCGTACAAAGAGCCAGACACGACTCCCCCAAAAAATAGAACTCCCGCTGCGCACTCGGGAATGATAAGGTAATTCTGGTTATCCCAACCCTCTAGATTATGACCCTATTGTAGTCATATGATAGCTATAGGGTCCTCATTGGAGGGGTACCAGAACCTTGTTATTGAACAAGGCGCCTGATGATGCTGGACGTACTGCTCTTCTGCTGGATCCAGGTCCCGCGCGCCTGAAGGTATTCATCGGGGGAGTGGGGGCGGTAACTCTGAAGCCTATAATTATCCTAAGCCCGTAAAACACCAAATCCAGAAACCTAAAAATCCAAAAATACCTAGTCTACAAATCCCTATACCCTATAGAGTACACCCCAAATCCAAAACCCCAACACGCTAAAAGCCTAAGATCTCAAAACCTAAACCCTCCAGGCAGAGATGCTAGGGTAGATTCCTATGGCGCCCTCAACTACGACGGACACCTTGAGGAGGACCCTTTCAAAGGGGGTATACAATTGAACCCACATATTCTCAGAGATTCTGTCATATTAGAAATTTTTTGTGGCGTGGAAATCTAGCTGCCGAGCTGGTCATACAATGGAACACCAGCGCTGTCTATAAGGGCACTTGTGCAGACTACAGGGCATTCCCGTAGATACCGCATGAGCTACCACCAATCCTTAGTTTGGGACTATTTCAGGGACTAATGTAGACCCCTGATTAACGAACCCCCTCCTTTTGATTAATGAGATTCCAAAAGGGATCCTAATATTCAAGGCCCTTAAAAGGAAGGGGTTTATTTATCATGGGTCTACAATATTCTAAACTACAAGAAGAACCCCCAGGTCCACCCTTAAGGACCCTTTTATACGGGCAAAATGGACAGCATCTCACATGGTTTGTCCCTTTCTGACTAGCTGAAACCCTGCCTAGCAGCACCAAGCGCTCTGGCCGCAGCGCCTCTCAAGCTTACTGGTGGTTAGTAGGGTTTTAGGGTTTGGGGTTTTGGGCTTCGGGTTCGGGAAACAAGAGAACATAATTCCCATTTAATACCCATTTATTATGTTACCTGTTTCCCTGCCTCAAGCCCTTTTCCTTATTCCCTACCAACGCCTCGTAAGCTAGAGTGAAGGTAATGCAACAGCTCATGGAAATATTAGGGAAGTTTGAATAAGTGCGTAGGGTTTGAGATAGGGTGAATAGGTAGGTACAGTGGGTAGGTAGGTAGGCAGGCAGGTAGGTAGATAAGTAGGTAGGTAGGCAGGTTGTAGACAGGGTCAATATTATTAATATAACTTCGTAGATATGGCAAACTAAAGGTATTATAAGTTCCCAAAATCTGCATGAGATCCTGTGCCCCCAACCCCTAGAGTCACGGCTTCACCCGTCTCAGCCTGACAGAAAACAGACATGAAATTCCCGAAATCACAAGCGGGATTGCCTTACTTGGATCATCCTGTGTACCCGCTGTTGGGTACTATACATATACCTATCCTGGGGCAATTTCCCGGCCATGTAAACACACGGAAAAGGGCCTCAAACGGCGCTTGTAGGCCACGAGGGCCCTCACCCAAGGCAGCACGAAGGCTCATCCCTGGAAAGAAGCACTGCGGCCAAGATGTGGGGCTGTGGCTCATATAGGAGCCTACTTAATCAATGAGAATAGGGTCTGTGGGAATAGTATTCACCAGCACAGCTTTTGGTGGCCAGTGGCTACTTCCGTTACAGTCTTATGATATCCTTTGTCACAGGACAAGATTGTTGCTACAAGAACAAGTCAGAGGTTAAGCACTGAAGTCACCCACCCTGAACTTGCTGGGGGTTAATAGGGAACAAGGGCATATGTTCTGTAGGGATTATATTCCCGTTTTCCCTACTGACCACCAGTAAATCAACCGTGTGATGCTGTAGCCTTTGAAGCTTAGCCCTGCAAAACAGGTCGGAAGTGCCATGAAAGTGGCCGGAAGGAGACTCGACCTTTCTAGGACCCCTATCAAAAGAGGTTTGCCAGGGTTACTCGGAACGACTGATTCAGCAGAAACCTGGCGAGTGGTAAGCGGGACATTTTCACACAGGGTGCCTTCTTCTCCCTGCGTGGACTGAAAATGTATATCATACCCTATACTAACACCTACATATACCATATAACTTAACCCCTATAGTTTCCATTTTCTGTTCCATTATCCCTATATAACCCCAATATCATACCCTAAGATACTTCCAAGGGCTCCGACTTTTCGGAGTCCCCGCCCCCATGCGTGCGATTTGACCGTCGACTTCCAGATTTCTCTTGGAAGAAGCAGCCTAACTTTTGCCTCCAGTAGATCACTTTGGGTTACCTCAAGATGTACGGATCTCCAGGTAATCCATGTAATTCCCCATGACCTGTGGCATGAAGGCAGACTTTACCAGCAGATCCCAGACTCTTTAGGGTTTAGGGTTTAGGGTTTGATCGCCGGCCTCTTTGTTCAAGTCCCCGTGAGCATCCACGTAGGCGACGCAGAGGTCCTTGCCATACCTGCAGTGGCAAAAGGAAGGTCGGTGGGCATGAGTGCGAAGGTAAGGGTTAAATAGGGATTGTATAAGGTTATGTAGGGCCATGTAGGGACTATATGAGGACTACATGGATTATCCAGGGGTAGAAGGGGATTCTATGAGTAACAACGTATAAACCGCCCACAGGCATTGCTTGCAAACTCTCCTTCTTCTTTGGTGAAAGTCCTTTTTAAGGATTCTAGAGGGGTTCTTTTGGGAAATGCTCATATAAGGCATGTGAAGCATCAGAACAAATCAGGCGTTTGATATTATAGGAGCTGGGACCATAAGTCCAACCCTGAATCCGAACCTCCGAACTCAAGAATCTAAGCCCGGATCCCCAAATAGGAAGCCTCAGACCGTTCTCCTCCTCATCTTGCAAATTTTGCCTTTCAATTGAGAACTCAGTTCTACCTCAATGAGCAAAATTCATTAAGTATCCTGCTTTCTTAAGATATCGAGAGTAGACGTCTACCTTTCTGCAAATGTTACACCAAAAACATTGTTGCTTGACATAGTCTTTAGCTAAGAGCCCCAAACCCTGCACAGCCTCTGAGACAAGTAAGAAATTGGTGTCAGGTCCACAGAGCAGTCGCCGCCGACCGTGAAAACCTCAGGGTCCCGGGTTTGAGATCTCACAAATAGCCCAATATAGGTAATGGTTACAGACATTAGGGCTTCATTTAGGTATTACTTGTATACTTGGATCCATATATAGCCCCTTTATAACCTCAGTTTCCATTTCATTTTCCATGTTCTTTTGCATTTGATTCTCAAGTATAGGTACTATTTGTATATTTGATCCCTGGGGTTTAGGGCGTTCAGAGACTTTCGAAATTGGGAATTGAGACTTGGGTCTTTCATGGTCTATCCCATACTCGTATGTGCGAGAGCACCCTGAATTTGGATGGAGACTTCAAACGAAGACAGCTGAAACATGGGAATTCCCGTACATAATCTGTATAATCCTTAACTGTAGTACACTGTAGAATCCTCATTAGGGACCCGCATAACACCCCTAAACCCTAAGCCCTAAATAACCAAAGCACACTACTCGGGCCCCTAAGGCTCTAAACCCTAAACCCTAAACCCTTAAACCCTAAACCCTAAAGGCCCTTAGGGACCATCATCTTGAACTCCCACAGCACAGCCCAGAGATTGCCTGCGAAGGCCGCTGAGCCCTCAGAAGTTCAGAAGCCGCCGTGCTAACCTGGGTTTAGTAAGGGTTTCGTTTAGGGTTTTAGGGGTTTAGGGTTTAGGGCTTATAATTGGGTTTAGGGTTTAGGGGTTGAGGGTTTAGGATTATGAAGCATGAGTCAGTGATACCTATAGCCATAATGGAAACTATAAAGGGGATGTGGGTTATAACCTGGAGTGTTTTCATACCAAGGATTCCTTTAATAGAGTAATCATTTAGAGGATGGAAAGAAATGGAAACTACAATGCAGTTTAGGGTTTAAGTTTAAGGGTGGTCATCTGCTTCAACTTAATGAGTAAACGAACGAACAAAGAAAACGGCATAGGGATTATGGGGAATATGTGGCAAATCTAGGAACTATACAGGGATATCTTGAGGGAACGGACGAGATCATTCAAGATACCGGTTGTTTGGGATCTGGGGTCTAGCTCAGAAATGCGTGCCAAAATTAAAGAGCGGTGGAAATTCACATGTAGAAGCACACGCGGAACATGAAATGGAAGCTGGGTTCATACAGAGGGTCATAATTGGAGTAGCTGAGAATCAATGAGATGAACACTGGGCTCCATGTGGGGGCTTATAGGGATAGTACGTAGCGGTCAAAAAATTGAAGTAGGTTTTCGGGGTATCTTATATCAGACATGTATAAAGATTCTCAGAGATTCATATTGGAAATCCTGTCTGGCTTCTACAGGAGCTATAGGCTAAACTCCTAGTATCCCTCTTTATAACCCCTATAATGCTCCCCTATATAAAGCCCATATATAACTCCGCCTTAAGGAGTTTAGACCCTAAAGCCTAGACCCTAGTCTGCTATATAACCCTCCTTTAAGGAGTCTAGACTACAACTCACATGAAGCAGGACTTTGGGGACAAATATGCAGGTGCTAGGTTTGAAGCTAGAGATCTTTGCGGCTGAAGTGTGCGCTTAGAGTTAGGGGCTTTTTTACAGGGTAATCTGGCTTTGGATTCCATGTTTGAATACAGTTTACGGTTTAGGGTATAGGGTTTAGGATATAGGGTCTGGGGATGTCTAGGGTATAAGGGTTTAGGTATAGGGGGTAGGTTATAAGGTTTAAGGTTTGGGGATTTGGTGATTTAAGGTCAAAGAGCCTGAGGTCCTGAACGCACGGATTCCCTTCCCCTTAAAATCACCCCTAATGAAGCTTAGGAAGCCCTGGCTATCCTTAATTAATGGTGAACCTGTGGCAGGATAGACAAGGAGGTAGTAGGGGGATCCATGATGAACCCTTACCATTCTGCGGCACGTAAATAAGGACGAGAAGAAACTGCACAAGTGCTCTTTTAAAATGAAGCCCTAAGCCTGGAATTTTCGGTTATGAGCCATAAACCCTAAACCTCAAAACTTAAAGCCTAAACCCTAATCGAATAACTCCCCTGAATATGCAAGATCCGTTAAAGAATGTTAAAGAAGGATTCTCGCACAGGGTGGCCTACTAAACAGCTTATCTCTAGCGAGGTTTGCCTCACCGAAAAGGACATCAGTGTTTATTTGGGAGTTATGATAAGCAACCAAACCCTAAAACCTAAACTCTGCACCCTTAACCCCTACACCCTGACCCCAAGGCCTGAACCTGAACCTGAAGCCCTAAAAGCCCTCAATCCTAAATTTTTCAAGCCCTCTACAGTCCCTATGATAACCCTATGACGACCCTGTAAAATCCCTATGTAGCCCAATAAAATCCAATAACCCTCTACATTATGTATATAAATATGTATATATATATATGTATACAGAGAGAGAGAGAGAGAGAGAGATATATATATATATATACATATATCTTTGATGTATAACCCCATAAAAGCCTATCTAGCCCTATATAAGAACCATCTTCACTCCTCCCACTATATAAGCCCAGTGTCTATCTTATTTCCCGTTGTCGTTTCCGCTTGATGCTCCATTATAGTCGGGCATATATCCCTAAACCTGAAACCCTAATCCCTGAACCCTGAGCCCTGACCCCTGAATCCTAATCCCTAAACCCTAACCCCTGAAGCCTAACTAGATCTAAACTATAATCCCTAAACCCTAAACCCCAAACCCTAACCCCTGCACCCCAAAACCTATACCCCAAACCCTGTACCCTAAAACCTATACCCTAATCCCTAGTCCCTAAAACCTAGGAATCCTCCGTTTGATGCAGGCCGAGGATCCTTTCCAAGGCTCTGCCGAAACTTCACGGCCTCCGCGGCCTCCCCGTCCTTTCCATTTGGGGGTTCGGGTTTAGGGTACAGGGTTTAGGGTATAGGGTTTAGGGTATAGGGTACAGGGTTTAGGGTATACGGTTTAGGGTTTGGGGTTTCGGATTTAGGGCTTAGGGTACAGGGTTTAGGGTATGGGTTACAGGGTTTAGGGTACAGGGTTTAAGGTTAAGGGTACAGGGTGTAGGGTATAGGGTTTAGGGTATAGAGTTTAGGGTACAGGGTTTGGGGTTTAGGGTACAGGGTTTAGGGTTTAGGGTTTGGGGTTTAGGGTGCAGGGTTTGGGGTTTAGGGTTTGGGGGTTAATGTTTGGGTTTGAGGG
>CAJNIZ010000321.1:13881-28711 GCA_905231905.1 Symbiodinium pilosum | reverse complement strand
ATATATATACATATGTATTTATACATGTACATAATATGTATGTGAGGCTGAAATTTTACGATTGTCAGGGCCGTTGGGGGAATCATTATTACGGGGAGACGATTAGGCACTAAACCCCAATGCGCTCGACCCATTTAATTTGAGGCTTTGCAAGAGATTCTTCGCATCGGACGGGAAGATCTGAAGATCCCTCCGGAGAGGCAGGTACTACTTTCAGGGTTTAGGGGTTGGCAGGATTTAGGGTACACCCCTAAAGCTCCAAATCCAGAAGCCCTACTGACCTTGCAAGGCCCTATGCATTGTACGAGTTTGCATTGTTTCTACTTGGAGGGTCAGGGGNNTAGTAAGTAGGTTAACAACCCTATAGGCCAATAATACCCCCAGTTATCACTCTTGTTCACCTAGTCCCCCTGACCCTAAACCCTAAACCCTAACCTACTGAAGGTTTAGGCTTGAAGGGTTCTTAGTTCTGTGGGGCGCTCACCGTCCATCCCCAGCTTGTCCCAGACCTGCTTGATTCCTCAGCACCATACCCCAGGGTTTAGGGTTTAGGGTTTAGGGAGGGTTTAGTGTTTAGGGTTTAGGGAGGGCTTAGGGTTTAGGGTGGAGTCCCACTTAAACTACACCACCCTGAGTGTCCAAGTGGCCAACTTATGGGGCTTTAGGTCCCAAATGCTACAAATCATCAAAGCCCAAGGGGTACAATTGGGGGTATATTGGGGCTATATAGTACGTTGCAGTAGAGTATATAGTAAACTATTTCAGTATATTATAGAAGAATTGCTTCTGGAGTCCTTAGACCCTTTCGGCGATCGTGTCCTTGACCCGAAACTACAAACCCTCAAGCTCAAACCCTAGACGCGCGGGCTCCCAGCCGGGAAGCGTATTTCTGACAAGGTTTCACCCCTGGACCTTGCGTAGTCGATGTTGAAACGCACCCACAAAGGCCACTACGCCTGGAAGTAGAACAGGCATGCTAAGCGGTAGAATTCCTAGTACCATGTAGGTCATATTCCATGATTAATGGACATGGGGCTTCCTGGGTCCCCAACTCTAAAAACTAAACTCTCAACCCTAGACTAAACCGGCACCCCCACTCTCTGAAACCCTGAAACATAAGGCCGAAACCCTGAAACCTCAGACCCTGAATTTTGAAACCCTGAACCCTAAACTCCAAACCCTAAGCCCTAAACCCAGCCCAAAGACTGAAACTCTGAACCCTATAACCCCAAACAATACAACCCCTGAAGCCCTGAACCCTCGACTCTGAAGAAGCCGTGAACACTCAGAACGATACACACTGGCGACGTGGTGGCGTACTGCGGCCAGCCGAAGGAAACTACGGAGCTGCTGAAGCAAAGCGGCGTGAGGTGCCTTCAGTTTCGGGGTTTAGGATTCAGGGCTTAGGCTTCAGAGTTAGTTGGGACTTGAGCAATGAGGGTATTGGGGAGGAATATTATTTACTTCTCATGGACCAGAATCCTTGAAAAAAGACATATATATATATATAACCCAGAAGAATGAAGTCATTGTAAGACCCTTAGATTTATTCCAGAAAACACGGTTCGGGGTTTCAGCGTGGAAGAATTTGGATTCAAACCCGGGGTGTAGGGGTTTTGAGGGTTTTAGGAGAGATAGGGTTTGAGGTTTAGGGCTTCAACATTGCAACTAGGTTCATGGCATCTGGCAGATTTGAGAAAACTTCCTTCAAATAACATCGTTTCTCTGGCGAACATGAACATGGTGTTGTAATCCCAAGTCAGATTCTACAAGGTACCCAGGCCTCCCAAATACCCAAACAGTAGCCTTCAACCCCTAAAACAAATATGTGTATGCTGGCTACTGTTTTGGGTGTTTGCGCGGTATTATAGGTAGCGGTTATGGCAAAGGGGCTCGTGGAAGGTGATGCCGCCAGCCATAACTGTTTCCAGAAACCTCTTAGAAGGCTTAACAGGATTTACATACGCACAAGACTCTTCTGAAGCTATTCTGTCTAAACCCTGAACCCTTACCCAGACCCTCGAATGTAGTTCCTTTTTGGGTAGTACATATCATGATCCCTTACGAAAACCATGACAAACCCAAAAAGGAACTACATAGGAGCTCCTGGGCAAACCCTAAACCTCAAACCCTAACCCAATCACATAGGAGCCCTTAACCATGCCCAACACCGTAAACCCGAAGCCCTCCCGCGAAGGCTATCAACTCTGAGCTCAAACCTCCCGCGCAAATCCTATACCCTGGTTTGAGGGTTTAGGGTGAACTCTTTTAGGGTTTAGGGTTTAGGGTGAACTCTTTTAGAGTTTAAAGGTTTAGGGTGAACCCTTGAGGGTTTAGGGATTCGGGTGCGCCCCAGCCAACATGCCTTCAGGTGCCTCATGGGCAACTGCGAGGCGTCGAATTTTGCGGATCAATCCCCCCTGTGTTCTTTTAAATCAAGTCGGGGGTTCATGAGCCGAAAACCAGATTATGCAGCATTGTCAGGGAGTGTACAGCAGAATTATTTTGACAAACCCTCACCTACATCTAGAATTCACCGTAGGGTTCCCCTACTACCCCCCTCTATACTACGCCCCCTAGGTTTCCCCCTTGATAAAGAGTATATAGGGGCAATTAGGCTTAATTGAGGTTAATAAAGGCCATGAGTAGGGTGTCCCCCAATGCGTTTACTTGGGAGATCCTCAAATTTGGGGTGTACAATGCTATCCCTCCTTCCAGAGGACCTTCCCTCCCCGGATTCAGAATCCTCTTAGGCTGCATTAAACCTTACAGTCCTCAGGATTTGCTTATAACCCTGGGGGGCAGCTGCGGGGCGGATGGCTTATTTATAGTCTATAGGGTTTAGGGTTTCATGTTTAGGGTTTAGGGCTGCAAAGGGTCTAGGGAAACCCCGAACCCCAATCCCCTGAACGCTCAGACCCTTCAACCTTGTATCGGGTCACTGAAACCCTGAACCCATAGTGGTATACCCCTATAAGCCCAGTTACCTATATATTGGGTTCCTGTCCTTGGGTCCCTATATAAACTTATACTACCTATAACCCAAGAACCTACTATATGGGTACCTGGGCTTCTAGGGGTACAGGGACCCTAAACCCCAAACCCTAGGAGGGGATCAATCCCCTACAAGCTCAAAGTCCTCCTCCGCTCCAGGGAATAGAACAGATCGGGAGCCGCACAGGCTAGGGTTTAGGGTTAGGGGCTTCGGGTTTGGGATTTGGGGTTTAGGGGCTTGGGGTTTAGGGTTTAGGGTTTAGGGGTTAGGGTTTAGGGGTTTAGGGTTTAGGGATTTAGGGTTTGGGGTTAAAGGTTTTGAATGCGCTCCCCGCATCTCGTCCTGAAGCGCTTGAGGGATCACACGAATCACGTCTACCTAGTCACAGCACCCCTCCACCCCCGACCCTGGTAGGTTTCTTGGTTGTAATATTCACAGTACGGTACCAATCCTCTATGGCTCGAGACCGGAAGATATGGAAGTTTCTCAAAATGTTTCCTGTTCCCAACGTGATCCCAAACTCTACACTCCGTGCTAGCCCATTCTGAGGGATTGGGAAGTGGTCTTTAGGGTACCATAGTTTGTCATGCCACTATTCGGGAGGTTCTCAAAATCATCCCGATATGGCCCCTCCAGACGAGCTTAGAACACCCACAGATCTCCAGGAGCGCTAGGCGCCCTCCGTTTTGTGAAATCCCCATGGGCAGGTTTTCGAAATTAGGGACCCATTGTTAGTACATGGACGTCTTTCTCCTACATTCCAAACCCTTGCATGTAAGGTTCTACACCCTAAACCTCAAGCCCTAAACACTAAGCCCAAACCTTCAAGCCTGTTTACCAAGATAGGAGAGCGTCGGGCTAGCCAAAGCCGACTGCGGCTGTGGTTTTCCCGAAGACAGCGCATGCCACTGAGCTAATATGAGCGATATTCTAAACTCCGTAAACGGGGTTATATAGAGATATAGGGGAGTACTATACGGTTACTACGGGGGATACTAGCAGTTTAGATGATAGCTCATGTAGTCATAATTGCCAGGGTTTCTCCGCGAACAAAAGCATGTTCTAGGGAACTATGGGAGCTTAACTAATTAACTAGTACGTTAAGCTGTACAAATTTTTCTTCGTGCTGAAATCATCTTCGCTTGGGGCGGTTTTGCTGTGTTGGGATCTGGATTCAGGAAGGGTCTAGAGTTAAGTGGCATAGGGTTTACCGATGCAAGATTCCCAGATATCCTCACACCTTACTGGGATTTCGGGTTAAGGGTCCTTTTTGTCCAGGGGTTGCAATACTATCCCCCCTCAAATTGAAAACCTATTAGGCTTCATGAAACCCTATACAGTCCTGTGCAGCTGCCTTAGGCTATAGGGGGTATCTTAAGGGGAGGATGATATTGTCCTCCCTTATATATGAGCCTTCAACCCTAAACCCTAGACCCTTAGAGCTCATGAATTGAGGTTCCGGAAAAAAGGAATCAACTGCTTACACTTCTCCTCGATATAACTATCTATCCATATATACAAATAATTGAGAACTGGCATATGTGGCTGCATATGTGCTGCCCGAAGCCGAAGCCAGAACCCCTCATCCTGAAACCCAAAAGCCTTTAAAACCCCACGCCGCAAAACGACCATTTGAGCAACCCTCAACCACAAGACCCCAAAACTCCAACCTCCGAACCCAGAGCCGCTTGCTGACATAACATCCTCTGCTCTACCAAGGCAACTCTTATAGCCTCAACTGGTACGCGCATGTGCAAGAGCAGCTGAAGGGACGGCAGGAGCCGTCCCCAAGCACAACTTAGGAGGACCCCCCACCCTGTAATAGTGGTATAATATCCCCTATAGTCACTGTTACTGGGTGCGGGGTCCACCTAACGAATAACCATTAGGGGTTACTTGGAGAGTCAGGGAGACTTAGTAAGTAGGTTAATAACCCCTATAAGCCATATAATAACCCCAAATATCCCTATTAAGGCCCTATTATTAACCTACTTACTAAGTCCCCCTGCCCCTCCAAGTAGGGTTTAGGGCTTGGGAGGATATAGAAATTTGATGCCCTCTACAGACCCATGATAAGCCTTGTATAATCCTTACATGCTTTCCCCATTTCTTTCTTTAGAGATCTAGTATTTTAGAATCCTTTTCAGGGTCTGAGTACGGCACACGGCAATATCGTGTTATTGTGCTAGCGCTACAGTATCATACTACAATGGCATTATAGTATGATTATGATTCTGACTACTATCATCATTCTTTTTATTCCTATTATTACTATTATTATTATTAGTAGTAGTAGTAGTACTGCTGCTACTATTTTTAAGTACTGATACCAGACGACTTGGCAACTTACAGCGACGCCACCTGACCTCATTGCGCGTATACAAAACAATCCTGAAATTGCTCTCTCTCTCTCTCTCTCTCGCTCTCTCCCGCTCTCTCTCTCTCTCTCGCTTTCGCTCCCTCTTCTGTCTCTCTCTCTACCCTTTCTCTCTCTCTCTCTGTGTCTCTATCTCTCAGGCTTTGGGATTAACATGGGGGTTTGGAAACATTAGGGGTACCATTCAAGGACTGTACATATTGGGGGCTGTTTTTGGGTCCTCTATTTTGGGAAACTACCACATAGCTTTGCCAGCCAAACCCTAAACGCCATGCTCTTCGCGTGTGCACCTGGAAGCTGAAACATGGGGCATTGCACAATAAACCTGCCACTCTAAAGCGTCCGCCCCAATGTAGTTGGCCCAAACCCCCAAAACCTTACGTAACCACTGTTCGTCAAGTTAAGAATTTGGGGTTGGAGGCCTTCGCGTCAATCCCCTTACCTACGGTGAGTAGCTGGCGCACCACTCATCACCAAGTATAGGGCTCAGGGTTTAGGGTTATTTCAAGCAGCTGCGAGTGTAAGCAGTCACTGAATCATGAATCCGAGCCTTTGGGATCCCCTATCCCATTGCTACAAACCCTATGACATCCATAAGGGTTTGGGGTTTAGGGGAGTTCTGTAGGGTTTAGGGTTTAGGGTAAACCCTAAACCATAAACCCTAAACCCCCTACTCTTCATTCAACAGCCCCCAAGAAGGATCTCGCTGAATGGATGGGTAGCCTCCCTCGGCAAATGCGCCTGGAGATAGCAGGCAGGGAACCTTACCCAGAGGGCCCATGTACCCAATAATTAGGTACTTGGGATTTGTATAATAGCCATTATAGCACAGGTTTTGGTAAGTATATGATTATTGGGTACTTGGACCCTTAGGGGTAGGGTTTAGGGTATAGGATGGCCTCAGAAGGGTTGGGACCTCGGGGTTTGGGAGTTGT
The DNA here is from genome assembly GCA_905231905.1 of Symbiodinium pilosum. NCBI lineage: Eukaryota > Dinophyceae > Suessiales > Symbiodiniaceae > Symbiodinium > Symbiodinium pilosum. The sequence continues at coordinate 22,404 of CAJNIZ010000321.1, read as the reverse complement.
GGATGGGGATAGGGCCTAACTTTATCAGACCCATCAGCCCTTGTCGTGCCAGAACTGAAGTAGGCTTGATTCAGAACGGCACGGCGGTAATTGCATCCAATGTCATCCAATCACGTCTTCGCTTGGCCTTCTGAAGACTTTAGTTTGATGGATTATTACGGCTAGGTGGATGTTTCTGATCAAAGCTCGCTGAGGGCACACCTGTTTTGAAAACACCCTGAATGGATCTCCTGATCCGAAGCAGCACCCTAAACCCCAAAACCCGAAACCCCAAACCCTGAACGCTAAACCCTCAACCCTAAGGAACCCTAAACCGAAAGATTTCATGACATGAGCGAGCCCGACGGGCGCCTTCAACACATACGCGCAGCTTTTTGATTCGGAAGACTAGAGTCACCAACATAAGAATAAAAGTAGTAGTAATAATAGTAATAGAAATGATAGTAGTACGCGTAATAGTAGAATGAGCTACTGTCAAGATTAGCGTTGTTAAGGCGCCCTCAACAGTGCACATGGAGCTCCCTCTTGTAACCTGGTATAGTCTCTAGTCTAGTCTAATGAGGCACCCATGTCCACTGAATTCTGTAGGAAATCTTGACTGTAGCTCATATAGGCAGCCGCATTTATTTACGCAAGAGAGTAGAAGGCTAGGGGCATCGGTGTTTTTTGCAGGAACTAGATATGGGCGGTGGATTGAACGAGATAGGCCACAGTTTCCCTTACAATAAGAGCCCTGTACATATTCTAACATGGCGAATGAGATCAGGTGATTTTGTCAAGGCAAAACACCAGACTAAGCATAAGGCACGCAAGATGAGGGGCCGTGGATTAAAAATGCTGCGTAAGGCCCAGGTAATAAAGGTCGGCACTCACATGTTCTTCTTGTAGTTGCCCTAAGGGTCCAATTACGCAATACTCATATACTTACCCAAAACCTGTACTATAATGGCTATTGTACAAATCCCAAGTTCCAATTATTGGTTACATGGACCCTCTGGGTTATACTTCTTGTCATAGTCCGTTCGAAGAATACAGCCTTATTACCATGGTGCAGCCGCCGAGAGACACTGCTCATTCGATTTTTTGTATGAACGCCACATGTGTCCTCACGCCGAAACCTCGGCCCTAAACCATAAGCCTTAACTTTCAACCCTATACCCTAAACTCTGAGCCTAAACCCTAAACACTGAACACTTAACCCTTTCCTATTCTCATTACATTAGGACCCGGTATTTGATGTAGGGTAGATTCCTCCATTCAGGGGTATTGGCTTGTTCGGGAACATCCCAAAGCAACGAAAAGAAAGAAAGAAACACAAGGTCCGTACTCAACTTACTGCTGCTTACGTGGGAGTGTTCCAACGGATCTCTCTAAGTATCCTTATGTAATCCCCATATACCCCCAAAATTCAAGGCACCGTAAACCCTAAACTCTACAACAAATTCCTAAACTCCAGCATCATCGGAAGCGCTCCAGGACGTCGTTTGGCCGTTGTCCACGGCAGCCCCCGAGGTTTGGGCACAATTGAAGAAAGGGCTACTAGTAAAACTATGGTTTATCGTGGGTTCCTCAAATAAACCTCAAAATGATATTGGTGATTTGATGCGGTTTCTGTGGTACCTGGATTCCAAGAGTAGGTAAATTCATTGCCCCAGAGCCGTTAAACAAATTGCCAAACGATCCATGATTCTACATATTTCCGGGGTCCAGGTACTTGTACAGCGGGCTTTAGCGTGCTGACGGCTTCTTGGGTTTCGGGCAGCTTCTGAACTTCGCGGCTTTAGAAGTGGTTCCTCCGGTGTTCCAACTTTAAAGCCTCCTTACAGCTCAGACCCTAAACTCTAAACCCTAAACCCTAACCCTAGAACCTAAACCCTAAAACCTAGACCCTAAACCCCAGACCCTAAATCAACAACTTGCACCTTGACGTTAGAGATGTGCTGACAGCTGCCCACTTGGAGGAGGCAGCGTTTCCAGGTGTGTATGGCCATGCAAGATTTATGGCGTAGAGCGGTATCAACCCCATAACTAGGCCCCTACATGGGCCATTCTCAAAATCATAGGCCTCTTTTGATCATGGACTATGTTATGGCACCGTTTATTTGAGGGGTACCAAAATGGGGCCCGAATTTTGGGACCTGTATAATCACAGTTTACATTTAGTTGTCCATTACCTGCTTCACTTGATTCTCCACTATTTGTGATATTGGCTACTATCCCTTATAAACCTTAAAACTTAACCCCCAAGCCTCAAGAACTTACTCGTTTTTCCCAAGGCCATTGCAAACAGCCGGAAGCGGTAAACGTGGGTCTTGGACCACTTTACACCTGCCAGTGGCAGGAGGATGATAATAGTTTACGTGTTTTGGGGTTTAGTGTTTCAGGGCAAGACAGTTTAGAGGGCTTCGGGATTAGAGGGTTTAAGGTTTAGGGTTTGAGATTTTAGGGCGTAGGGTTAGGAACAGCAAGATTTCCCTGCCTTTCCTTTTGTCTTAGCCGTGGCTAGTAAGGCACGCAAGAATGGATCCTCATAGCCACCCCTCCCCCCGCCCCCTCTGCCCCCGTAAACCCTGAGTTCAAAACCCTGAACCATAAGCCTACAAAGCCTGAACCCTGAACCTCAAAGCCTGAACCCTAAACCCTGAACCCCAAGCCCTTAACCCGGTGACTTCATATTAGCATTACTGGTAGAATCTGTCAAAGTGCTTCGCCTGAGCCCTAAACCCTGAACCCCAAGCCTTGAACCCGGTGAGGCATCAGCGAGTTTGTATGGCCTTCAAGCACCGATCAGGACAGATTGCATTGATTTGTCCATGGCCATTTAACCCTAGAAGCCCAGTTACCTGTATGTTGGGTTCCTGTCCTTGATTCCCTATACAGACTTATACTACCTAAAACCCAAAACCCTACTATATGGGTACCTGGGCTTCTAGGGTATACTTGTTGGACGAGTCCTGCGCGATGGAGGGTCAGAAGTCAGAAGCGTTTAGAACAGGAAGGAGAAGGGCACGGGCAAAGTACAGATACTGGGCTGCTTCGGGCTTGAAGGGGGCCCAAAGGATTCTGAGATTTTCTGCCCCTAAACCTTAAACCCTATACCCGAACCGCAGAATTATGTAGAATAGTGGTTTTTTGATATTTATTGAACGGGGTTTTGGGCCATTATGTTGCCTACATTTGGGGGGTCGACGTACATCCCAAACTATAGACTTCGAACCCTTAAATCCTACACCTGGCAACTGAGAAGTTGATGCTCCATATGAGCCATAATAGTCCAAATTTCTAGTATCCCCCTTAATGACCCCAATAATAATTAGTTCCCTATAGAATTCCCTATATAAGCTCGCCCCTTGAAGGAGCTTAGACCCCTCAATGACCCCTAAAGGAGTCCCATATATAATCCCGTATGTAACCCCTTCTGAGGAGTTTAGACTATAGCTCATATGAACAGAGGATGACTCCTATGTATACTGCCGATTCAGTTCCCCACATAATCCTCGCTTATGACATATAGCTTCCCAAAACTGACCTAAACCCTAGACCCCCAAACCCTAAACCCTAAACCCCCAAACCCTGAACCCTATATACCCTATTTACCCCATATACCCTTAAGACCCTATAGACCCTATATACCCTATGTACCCTATATACCTATATACCTTATATACCCTACGTACCCTACATACCCTTTGTACCATATTGACTCTTTATACCTTATTGACCTTATAGACCCTTTTGGAGTACAGAGTTGCAGGAGCTTGCCGCCATGATGGCCCCTTTGGGGCCCGTCGACGGTGTGCTTTGCGGCCGCTCGAAGTGCAAACTTTGGTAGGGTTTAGGGTTGAGGGTTGAGGGTTTAGGGTTTAGGGTTTAGGGTTGAGGGTAGGGTTGATGCCAAAGATTACCTGAGCCACAAAAGACCGTCAGTTTTAGGATTTCATATAGGGATTTCTACAGGAATTGCAGTTTAGGGTTTAGCAGGTCATGGAGAGTCTTGAGCATCGACATGTACTTGGGGTGGGCTAGACTTGTTCTGAAACGTGTAGCTGGTCCTCCCAAGTACCCAAGATAATGATTTGAAACCCGAAATACAGACCATGATTCTGCACCCTGAACCCTAAGCCCGTTTGGGATGTCTGGGTATGGGTAGCCCACAACTGCCTTTCTGTCTGGGTTTGGGTTTCATGTACCAGGGATTTGGGGTAAAGGATCCCTTGCTAAAGGTTTATATAGGGGTTTAGGCTTCCAGGGTTGAGGGTTTAGGGTTTAAGGATTAAAGGTTGTAGCGTTCAGGGGTTTAGGATTTACGGGTTTGGGGCTTGGGGGTTTAGGATTTCAGGGTTTAGGGCTTGGGGTTTTGGGGTTTAGGATTCAAGGCTTTAGCTTTAGGGTTTAGACTTCAGCATTCAAGGGTTGAGGGCGTTTGATCTTGGGGTTGAAGGTTTAAAGGTTTCGGGTTTAGGGCATAGACTTTAATGCCCACTGCAGGTAGTATTTGTGGAGGGGCCTGAATCCCGGTTTGGAGCTCAACAAATTCAGAGTGAAAGTGTAAACCCTAAACCCTAGAGTTTTGGAGTTGTGGGTTCAGAGTTGTAGCTCATTTTGTGGCTTCTAGACTTCTGCAAGCAGTTGATGGATCAAGTTGCTGCTACACCCAGTTGCGCTCTGCACGGTGCTCTTGAATGTAAGGCATGGTCAAGTTGCGGCTGAATGTTTCCAAGAATCCCAATTATGTGGAGCAACTTGAGATTGAACACGAGCAATCTCGTCAGCTTGTTCTTCAGTGAGGCCAAGTTTGCAGCAGTCGTCATTCACGGAGGTGGAGAGATGTCCTTTGAATGGCCACGCTATGCTGCAGGATGGTCCTTGCCTGAGATCATAGCACCCTAGACCCTAAACCCAAAACCCTAAACCCTTAAACCGTGAGTTTAGGGTTTAGGGACCAATTCAATTTGTTTCAGCTCGACTTTGATGGCTCTGCCTTCGGTTTGGTCTCTCGAAAGGGAGGTCCAATGCTGAAACCTTGGCACTTCTCAAGCAAGCGTGTAGCCACTCACTTCCATGAATGTCGATGCCCTCATGCTGGAAACTTCAAGCATGATCCCATTGAACGTGGCGATTCTCGTCGCTCTGCTTACTGCCCTGAAGCCATATGGGTGGTTGTCAAAATTATGGTACATTTTTGGATCCTTTTTATAATACGGCACCTAATACATTCTGAAAAAAAGGACCATAAAATCGAGAACCACCCATATTGGCAACTGGCAATCCTATGATGACACAACCCCTACACCCTCTACAACCAGTTTTTACCCAAATCCCTGAGTCGCACACCCCTGAAACCTAAAAGAACTAAACTCCTCGACCGCAAACCTCTTCACCCTAAAGCCCTAAACCTCTGAACGCTAAACCCTAAAACCCTAACCCCCCCTAAAGCCCTAAACCCTAACTAACTCTCTTAACCTTAAATCCTAAACCCTAGACCCTAAATCTTAAACCCCCTAAGACCCTAAACCCCAGACCCTAAAACCCTAAACCCCCTGAAAACCCTCAGGCCACAGTGGCATTCCGTTTGCCCGCCTTGTCCCCAGAGACAAGGCGGAGTTGTACGGGATTCTTAGCGTTTAGGGTTCAGGGTGCAGGGTTTAGGGTTTATTAAGGTTTAGGGTTTAGGTTGCAGGGTTTAGGGTTTAAGGTTCAGGATATTAATGAGGGATTACTGCAGTGAGCTAGTGTCGATATTGGTCTTACCATGGGATTATCGGTCCCTTTGCTAGTTTGGTATAGTCCTTGATGTGTTCCCTGATGCGGATCCACATCCGTTAATATGTATATATGGAAAATACTGACTGTAGCTCCCGCAGGCTTCTAAAAAATAGGTGCCCCTTTTTGGGTTTAAGGCTTGGGGTTCAGGACTCAGCTTCCACAAATTAATATGTTGGGGTGTATAATGTGGGGACCCTAATTTCTGGCATCTTCCATGTGGGCCTCCAAAGTATAAGCCCTCAGGAGACCGGATGTTCTGTATGTAAACCCAGCATGTCCCTTGGGCCCTTGGTTGCGGAACCACATGTTGAGAAACTTTCATGTAGAGCAGACTTCGAAAACAAGCTATCCGTGAGATTTGTTTTGTATCTTCAGCTTTAATTGAGACTGAATTTGCTACATCCTGCTTGGCATTTTCGACTTTAAAAACAAGTTGTATGTGAGTTTTGTATCTTCAGCTTGAATGAGACTGGATTTGGTATATCCTGCTCTGCATTTCCTGAGTGCTTCTGTAGATACTGGCCTTGCTGTTGCTGTTCCTAATCGATCATACTTATAGCCGCACCATGACTTGAAACCGGAATTGTACCGAAAGATCGTGGTCTTTTTTCACGCGTGATCATGAGCAGCAACCCAGACATGGACATTCAAACTTTGAGTTTCAAACAGATTCCTATCTCCTTCGATAGCTGCTGAGCCCGAGCCAGCATCCTTGGAGCTTTAGGTTGTACTGGTTCCCCTTACGCTTCTATACCCCAAAGCCATGTGACCTAAAGTCAAACTCCTTAAAGGAGGTTATATAGGGATTATATAGGGGACTACTATAGGGGTTATTAAGAGGGATACTAGGAGTTTAGGCTATAGCTCATGTACACCTTAAACCCTCACGCCTAAGAGAGCTACACCCTGAAAGGGCGCAGAGTCGAAACTCTGGCTGAATGCTGGGGTTATTGGCATGCCTCCCAATGACGGCACCCGGCGCGTTTGGTGCGCCAGGGTTGAGGGCTTTAGAGCAGGGTTGAGGCTTTCCAAATCATGCGCTTGGTATTCAAAGACCCCTTAGCAAAGCATAGATATAGGCTCTGAAGGGTTTTAGGGCCTCATGTGAGTTCTAAAATGAAACGTACCCTAACCCGTCTAGATGCTACATTCCAGATGTTGGTCAGTTTTCATATCAGGCCTCCTCTATGAAACCCTGTGAAGTCTTCAGGCCAAAATTTATGGCTCAGGTGTGGGCTTTGGGGCTTTGAGGTTTTATGGTTTAGGGTGCGGAATTGAGGGCTCAATGCGTATTAAGCTTTGAGGTTTGTTGTGATGTATCACGGAAGCAGGGATGGTCACAGCACAGAGCCGCTGTGAGTGCGTCGTGCTGTGGGACATGCTGCCAGGGCCTGACTATGGATGGCGACCTTTTCCTTGACCCTCAGATCGGTGGTTGTCAAAATTATGGCCCCGTTTTGGCTGCCCTTAATATTAGGTGTCGTATTATAATAGAGATCCAAAAGGGGATCATCATCTTGACAACCACCCATATCATTCACAGATAGGAACCCAGCCCCATTTTCATCTAAGCCATGTTCATCCTTACACCCCCCTGAAAGGGACGCAAATCAATCCCATTTTGAGAACTCCTGGGCAACTTAAAGCGACCTTACCCGACCTCACCCTAAATGGTGGTTTTATATAGGGAATAGCACCTAAACGGCCTTAAGTTGGGAATTGAAATTGTTCTAACTTGTCCTGGAACTCCCGCGCATCCTTCGTGCCGCAGCAAACCCCCAGGACCAGTGCGGCAATCATAGAGTTTAGGGTCTAGGTTTAGGGTTTAGGGATTAGAGTTTGGGGTTTAGCGTTGTTGAGGCTTTAGGGTTTAGAGTTCAGAGTTTGCTTCAGGTCGGTACATGAAACATCACATGTTTGGAGGCTACTGTTTTGGCGGTGGTCTGGCACGGTCTCAGGCTGTGATGCTGAACACAGTCCTGCGTCCTGAACCCTGGACTCACCACCGTGTGGGCCAAGCATCAGTCGAATCTTCGTTGTGGGCCCATTTATTACAACAACCTTAAACACTAAGCCTTGGGTACTGGGGCTATTAAGGGCTATATATAACCAGATTATAATTATTGTCCAACTGTTACTGAGGGGGGGCAGTACCCCACCTAAACCCCCAACAACAGCCAGACGGGCAACCTGCATTCCAATCCACAAACCCCTCGGGCCCTAAACCCGACGCAAACTGATCCTCGAACCGAGCAAATTCAAAGGTAGCGAAAGAGCCTACGGTAGTATTCTATTACCTGTAAATTCCCACCCAGTAGCCCTGAAGCCCATACCCTACACCCTGAACCCGGAACAATCTTTTAGAGGTACGCAATTTTGGATCCCAAAGAGGATGGCTTGAAGATTAGAACCTCGGCATGGTCTTTCCAGGGTATGTGATGTTCCATAAGGGTCGCCAGTATCATCATTTCTGTTGGTATTGCTACAACTTCATCTTTACTTTTAATACAAGTACCATTCTTAGCACTGTTATGAGCACTTCCTTGAAAATGCCAGTACTGCCCAGATGGTTCAAGCATAGCACAACGAATCTCACATGACAAGGACACCCTCCAACTGAGTAGTACGGGTCAATACCTACCAAAAGTGCCGCAAGGGCCCTAAACACAAAAAATCAAGCCCTAATGGAATACGCTTTGCAACAGCCTATGCAGGAACTGGATCGGGCTTAGACTTATAATCCCCACTCATTGGAGA
>CAJNIZ010000321.1:3764-13781 GCA_905231905.1 Symbiodinium pilosum | reverse complement strand
AAATGCTTGGAAATCAGAAAACAGCAGTGTTCCTTTGCGAAAAGGTAGAAAAAAGGTAGAAAAAACGGTAAACAAAAAAAGTGGAAAAAAGGCAACAAAAAAAAAAAAAAAAAACAAATGTGGAAAAAAGGTTAAAAAAAGAAGAGGTAGAACAAAGGTAGAAAAAAGGTAAAACAATGGTAATTTCATTTTTCTTTTACCTTTGTCTACCCGGCTTACCTTTTTTTTTACCTTTTGTTTTTACCTTTCTTAATTTTCCACGATTTACATTTTTTGACCTTTACCTTTTTTGGATTACCTCTATTTTGTTTTGCCTTTTTTCCACCTTTTTTTAAATTAATCTTTTCCTTCGTCTCCATATGAGTAGGGGTTATAAGCTTAGACTTGACGTAGTAGGGTTCAAAAAGTGAATTCCCAAAAAATGCCGCAGTGTCTTGTTGCCAGGTTGTGGACTCAGCGTTGATCAGTTGTCATTATTGGGGATCTACATTAACAGAACGAGATGCTTGGGTGCATCGCCCTTGGCAACTCTCTGAGCCCCAACAGACGGCTAAGATCATGGCCCAAAATTCATTGGGCCATCACTTTAGCTCTTAGTGGGCTTCAGGCAGCACTCAACCCTAAGCACCCTAAACCCTAAATCCCTAAAGCCTAAATCCCTAAAACCCTAAATCCCTAAAACCCTAAACCCCTAAACCCGACATCCCGAAACCCTAACCCCATGGATGGGCGTTTGTAGATGGGGATTCAGGCCGGGTTGAAGAAATCGAGCCACAACTCGGATCCTCTCAGGATGATAGGTACTTCTCTACGGTTTAGAGTTTAGGGTTTAGGGTTTAGGGTCTACATGCTGTAAGGTTATAGTCCCCCTTGGGATAATGGAAAAGAAAATGAAAAACTACAATTTAGGGTTTAGGGTTTAGGGTTTAGGATTTAGGGTTAAGGGATAGAATATGGCTTTGGATATGTGATAGTAAGATCCCCATGTACCCCATATTCTGTCTACTCGAGGGGGACTATAGAAGTATGAGCCCCGAATATGGGCTCTTAGGCCTTTTAGAGGGATTGAAGAGACCCTTGGGGTTACATGTAGGGTATACAGTAAGTATATAAGGATCCCCGGGTTAAGGGCCCATACTAGGGGCACATGGTTTCAACCTTGCGCATGCTGTGGTCTGCGCTACACCACTAACTACCTTTCTGGGCTGCTACTGGAACATTAACTTATTGGTTCTTAGTAGGGAACACGGCAACACAATCCCTATGTAATGCCTATGTAGTATTCCCATATTCCATATTAAGCACCAGTAAGTTAACGGACTGTCCAGCATCTCATGGGGCCGTCCTGAACCTTAAGCCTGTGTCCCAAAGTAAGTAGTGGGTGAGAAGCATTCCAGGTCCAACTGGCAGACTTATGACCCTAAACCCTAAACCCTAAACCCTAAAATGACCTCTTTGCTCAACCCCCTGAGCCTTCAAGTAGAGGATTGTTGATCTGGGCTGTGGAAGTCTAGGCCACAAAAAGTGCGTTTCTCCCAGGCTTGCGTGCCTTCGACTACGATGCGGAAGGCCCGGGCAGTGGTAGTTTCCCTGTCTACGGTGTAGGGTTTAGGGAGCTTAGGGTTTTGGTTATAGGGTTTAGGGGGTTGAGGGTTTTGGTTATAGGGTGTAGGGGGTTTAGGGTTTTGGGGTGGAGCAACTTTTCTGACACTAGTTACGAACCCTTTCAAGGACCCACCCGTCAGAACCCTCGCGGGAACCCCACCCCTGTTGCAGATTATTCTTCAGGGTTTAGGGTGTAGGGATTTGTGAAGATCTGTACCGTTCCAAAGCAGGGAACCCCAAGAATGTAGGAATGCAAGGACCCTGGTAGGTTTAGGGTTTAGGGTTCAGGCAAACCCTAAGCTCTCAAGCCCATATAAACTGATCGTTGCACAGGGTTCCCAAATTTCCTTAATTTTAGAAGATTCTAAAACCACACTGACCACCAAGCCCTAAACTCAAACCCTGATTTAGGGAATCAAGGAGTGGAAAAGAGAATGGAAGCCAGTATTTAGGGTTCAGGGCTTAATTAGGGCAGAAAATGAAGGAATGGAAAACAGCATAGAAACGACATTTGGGTTTATGTAGGGATTATTATTGCGATCCTTGCCTCCATCTGCTAAATAAGCCATGGTCTAAACTCCTTCAGGGGAGGTAAGGTATACAGGGGTTATATAGGGGAGTATTGTCGGGGCTATGAAGGAGGATGCTAGGAGTTTAGACTATGGCTCATATTAAATACCAGTAAGACAGAGGGTTCTGTCAGCGCTGAGGGTATGTTGAGAAGTATACAGCCTTTTTGGGTCGTAATCATAGTTGGTTCCGTCTAATGTCTATGAACGCCGTTAACCAACCGGATTCCAGTTCACTTTCCATTTCACTCTCCATGCATGTTTTGCACCGTTTCCGTGGTTCAGTCCATTACGTAAAGGACCAGGTATGAGCCATAGGACCGGCTCTTAAACCAAAAGCCTTGTATTTCTGGAGGATTTTTTGGTCGTGGCGGGTTAGTGTGATCTGGAGGCAATACCCTAAGGCTCCATGTAGGTACTATTGATAGGGTTTAGGGCCCAATGTACCCAAAAAGGTAACCCCTAATTTTGGGAAACTCCCATATGCACCGTTATCGACCTTAGAACTTCGGGTTCCTGATTGCTCAGGAGCAGCCGAAGCTATCCGCTCCCACACAAACTTGGTCCGCGGCTACGCGGATGCTTGGACCAGTGGGAGATCCGGAAGTTTCACTCCTATGACTACAGTTCCCCTTAAGTAGATAGAATATTGGGCATATTATTGGGGTTATATATAGGGATAATGGAAAAGAAAATGGAAACTACTACATTCTTACAGGGTCTATCTATCTATCTATCTATCGACCTATCCTTCATTTCTATCTTTCTCGCATGTACATGGATGAGTATGAAACAGGTAGCACACACATATGTGTATGTGTGCATATGTACATATATATATAAATACATATATGTATATGTCTGTATATATGTAGAGAGAGAGAGAGAGATACATACATACATATATATATATACACACACACACACTTTTTTATACATACTCATTGGGAGAGAGAGTCCCATAGGATTTATTTGGTGCATGTGCCTTAACCCCATTCACTTGGCCATTGTTTATGAGTACAGACAGCGGAGAAAGCAAACAGTGGATTCAAAGAATCTGCGGTCACTGCTTTGCAAGGTTGTCATCACCAACAACGACACAGCCTGGAACCCTAAACCCTCAAACAAAACCCTGCAGCCTAAACCCTGGACCCTGAACCCTAAACCCTGAAGCCTAAACCCTCCACCCTGAACCGTAAACCTTGAACCGTAAACCCTGAATCGCCGTGCGTGGGCGATCAAGCTCCCAGAGCTGTGAGGAGGCGAGCAACTTGGGACGATCTGCGCTGAGTGGTCTCCACTGCTCGGTGAGCGGTGCCGTGAATCACCCCCAATCCCAGCTCCGCAGGGCCTCCGCAGGGCCTCCGCAGGGCCTCCGCAGGGGGATGCAAGCCCCGAACCTCAAGCCCAAAACAGCTTTAACCTTGAACCCTACATGAATTTTCAGGGCAATCATAACTATTCTCACCACTGGCCTATAAAGTAGCAAGTAGGATTTGAGGTAGCATATACTATAATCATACAAGGAGCATGGAGCCTAGTATTCGTAATAATTCTGGCCCCTACAGTATGTCTGTCCAATGGGTGGAAATAACACCCTAAACCCCATGGCTTGTCAGTTTGAGCCTCACTGCATGCCAGTCTCACAGGTCTTAGTCGTACAGTCTGCCACTGCGGCCCTGGGTCTTCCACGTAGCTCCCCTGTAAAGGGGTTATATAGGGCTATACAGGGTTTAGGGATTAGGGTTTAGGGCTTTCAAAGACTTTAAGTTTGTACCCTTAGTGTTTGTAGCCCTTGGTGTTGGGTGCCAAGTACCCTTATCAAGGTTTAGGGACCCCAACCCAAGGGTACAGACCAAAGCAAAACTCCCTGATGTTTTGTTGCCACCCATTGGACAGACATACAGTCCCCAGAAATGGCTTTAAGACGGATCAACACCAGTCTAAGGACTCATTGAAGACTGGCATTTGGCCGTCCCATGACGCTTGATTGCAACAACAAGTGTGGGGCGTTGTTGATGGCTTTGGGGCCCCTTAGACCCTAAACCCTAACCCCCAACCCTAAACCCTAAAGGCTTTTCAGGATTTAAGGATGTCTCCAGCAGAGGGCTGTTCAAGGCGTAGGGTGTGGGGATGTTTGTTTTTCAGGGCTTTGGGTCCATGAGTAGGCCAAACTACTCAACTCCATGCGTCTAAGTGCTTTGGCTGGCTCACTAAACCCCTAGCCGCTAAACCCTAGACCCCTGACGGGTCAACGACTGGGTGGCGGAGGTCCTGAATCTCGTCTAGAGCGCACGTGTTGCATGGACTCTCAAAAAGGCCCGGCATGTTTAGAAACCCCTGTACTGGTTTGCAGAATGGTAACCATAGCCCCCATGAAGGTCATGAGGAGCAGTAGAGGCCAAGGAGGAGAACATGTCATGGTCGCGTGACCTCAGTATCAGCTTCCATCCCGTAATAGCCCTATAGAAGCCCTGTGGAAAGCTTCAACATGCTTACAACTTGCTCTTGTTTTTACACACGGTATAAGCCTGTGGGCTTAGGGCTGATGATGTTCAAGGGTTTGGGCTTTGTGTCCAGAGAACCTGCCATGTTTTTTTTTTTTGTGAAATGACAGTAATCGTGTTCAGGGCGCTGTGTAAACCTTCTTTAGCTGCATCACCACTTTGCAAGTTGTAGACATGCATCTGGAACTTAAGCCCCGTTCAGATTGTTTTTGTTGCCAACATTCCCGCCTATAATCCTTGTAGGGGGCCCTATCATCCATGTAATCCCCATACATCCCTAGTGTTCCTGGGATAGCACAAGTTTGCCGAAACCTTGGGTCTAAGATTTCCATGTGAGCGCTGTGTTTTCGTTGTAAAAGCTGGGGCGACAATGAAATTCCCTAAGGGTCCAAGTACCCAATGGGTTTAGGGTTTAGGGTTTAGATACCTATCCAAAACCTGTACGATGATTGCTATTACCCAAAACCCAAGTACCTAATCATTAAATAGTTGTAAATCCTAAACCCCAAACCCCGAACCCTATATACCCTTATGTGCCCCCATATACCCCCACAGATAGCCCTTGAAGGGGACCTGTATACCCTTATACATCCCGCTACACCCCTATATCCCTTACTACATAACTCCTTGGTAAGGACATCCTCCCCGTGGAGGAGGCGATGGCCTCCGGGGTTGCTCTCCGAGAGAAGGCACCGCAGATGACGGGTCCGAAGTGATTGGGTTTCAGGGTTTAGGGGTTGGGGTTAAGGGTTTAGGGATTAAGGGTCTAGGGTTTAGGGATTAGGGTTTAGGGTTTGTGTCGGTTTTACCCAGGGGCTCCTATGTACTTCCTTTTTGGGTCTGCCATGGTTTTTGGTAAGGGATCATCAAGTATACTATCCAAAAAGGAACTATATACATTGGAGCGTCTGGTTAGGGTTTTAATGTTCCGGAGTTGAAGTCTATATGTCGAGGCTCCAGGGTTTATAGTCTCCCTTAGGTAGATAGAATATGGAATTGCCCAATATCATACTAAGATCCCCATATACCCCATATTCCATCCACTTAACTGGGTCTATAGTAGTTTGGGGTTTAGACCCTAAACCCTAAACCCTCGCGAGTCTCCGTGGCAAGATGATAAGTGGTAGGGTTAAGGGTTTAGGGCTTGGGGGTTATAAGGTTTAGGATTTAAGGATTATTAGGTTTAGGGTCTAGGTGTTATATGTCAGTTTTCGGGTCTAGAATTTAGGGGTGATAAGATGCAGGGTTTAGGGTTTAGTGGTTGTAAGGTTTACGTAGGGTTTAATAAGGCTAGCATCATGTAATAAGCTTCATGATCTTAGTTTGCTGTAGGTACCATAAATCCCATAGGCCGGGTTTAGGGTCTAGGGTTTAGGGATTATAGGGTTTAGACCCTGGGCACTTTGGGGCATGCTTACACAGCCTTTCAAAAACAACTGCGTGAGCCCTATACCACGTTCCTAAAATAGCGCACCCTACACCTCTACTCCAAGCCTACCTAAGCCGAAGCCCCGACCCCCTGCTACTACTCCTTAAGGGTCCAACGACCCAAATAATGGGGTTTAGGGCCCAAATACCATTAATATCAGAGTATTCGGCTAAAGCCCTGTTATTTGGGTCCTTGCACCCTTAGGGACTAGTGGAGCTGGGCCCTTGAGCCGCGCAGGAAACGTTCTGGCCTGGACGCCCTCAGAAGCCAAGGCGCGACAAGAGGTTTAGGGTTTAGGGTTTAAGGGTTTAGGGTTTAGGGTCTAGTGAGTGTACTGGGCGGGACGAGCTATAGTGCCTCTTCGTATCCGGAGATGTCCTTAAGGTCCCGCCCTCTAGAGTCACATACAGGGTCACTGTGGGAAATGGTTTGGAGCTGGCCAGGTTAGAAACCTAATTCAAAATGGCAAGCCATATTTTGTACCGCTAGGAGTATCCGACTAAGGAACCAGTTGCGCCCCTGAGGAGAAGATGAATCGATGTCATCTTTCAATCTTGAGGTATCGCCCCTCCACTCACTTAGGAACCTTGGGAAGCAGTTAAGTAATCCTACGCCATTTCCTTACAAGAAGCACCCCCAAAAAGAATATTTGAACCCTTGGATCCAAATGCTTCCCAGTCCCCCTTAGTGCCCTAAGGCCGACAACGCTAGATTCTGAACGCCGAAGTCAAAACTCTTGGATGCTCAGCCTCAAGCGAAACCCCAAGCCCTTGAATCCTCGAATTGCAACCCTTCTGCCCAAACATCATCAACTTTGAATTTGGAAGCATAAAGCCCTGAACCACCAAACCCTCAAGACTCCAAACCGTAAGCCCCAGAACCCAATTCCGGAAACCTCAAATCCCAGGGCCTGAGCAACCAAACCCTGGAGTTTGCACGAATCCCGCAAAAGAGCACCAGTAGCAGGAATGGTTATTCGCATATGAGTTACAGAGTTACAGGAATATTAATACAAAACACCTTCCTAATACTACCTCCGAGGGGGGGGGCTGCGCTTTTCTGAAAAACTGCACAACGTTGCTACCTTCGCGTTTCTGGTGGGGGGTGGGGGGGGGGGGCGGTAATTACGTTCGTGAAGACAGTAAGCACAACAAGCTCCGAAAACACATCTCACAAACTTAGAAAAACCTGTGAGAAAGCTTGTCCGAGTATTAGCAAGGCGGATGACTAGGTTCTTGAGGTTCGTGAAGACACTAAGCACAGCAAGCTCCGAAAACAAACCTCTGAAACATTCAAACTTTTCAAAGAACGCTAAACCCGAAGCCCTAAGCCCCAAATCCTAAGCCCTCTTCCTGGATCATGCGACTGGATCCAGCGAAGCGTGAACCAACCTCTTCAAAACAAGTAGTTTGCAATCCCCCCAACTCATGCCCTGTCCCCTCTAAAAGTGCCGGTGAGGGCAGTATTTTTGCACTCCGGAATGCCTTATACTGCACCGTCGCTGGCGCGACGTGCGCCTCCTACTACTACCACTACCACTACTACTACTACTACTACTACTACTACTTCTTCTACTGCTGCTGCTGCTACCTCTACTGCTACTGCTACTGCTACTGCTACTGCTACATAGGCGGAGGCTGCAAGAAACACTGATGACGATGTCATAACAATAGCCATGCTAGCGCAAATACTCAGAATGCTAATGCACGATCTGGCAGAGGCTTCAATGGCCGCTTGTCTTGGCCTCCTTGGCGCTGGTTACGGCCGCTGGAATTGCCCTGTCCCGGCGGCAACGGAGTCAGTGACGCACGAGCGGATGGGTTTAGCGTTACCTGAACCCTAAATCAAATGTTAGAATCAGTGCCTTTCTGGCGATCCCGTTGGGTTTTATTGTGCCATGGTGTTTTTCTACTTTTGGGGTCCCGATATTGGTTTAGGTTTTAGGTTGCAAAGTTACGTGATTCAGGGCATAGGGCCCAGGGCTCCGGGTTTAAGGCTTACATCTACCCTAAGCCCTAAACCCTAAATAGTAGTTCCCATTTTCCATTATCCCAATTTTCTACTTAAGGAGGATTATAGACTCTTGGAGTCCTTGTTTCCGGTGTTGTTGGATTGAGGGTTGAGAGGTCTTGTCGATTTTTTTGATCCTCTACCAGGAACAGTAGGTATCCAGGAGTTGTCGGGCCCTAAACCCTAAACCCTAAACCCAAATACCTATGTCATCCCCAGACCCGAAGCTGAAAACTAGAGCATGGCTTACGGCGAGCTCGGCTTGTGCGGATCTGCATCATTTGACATCACGCCAGGGCTTAGGTGTGTGGGGTTCAGGGTATGCCAGAAAAAGCCTAAACCATAAACCCGAAACCCTAAACCCCAAAACCCAAAACCCCAAAACCCAAACCCCAAAACCCCAAACCCCAAAATCCTAAACCCCAGAAACCTGTGTCACAGATGCAAGACAGAAGCCTTTTTTCACCCGCGGAGCGGTCCGCTTGGGTCTCACATTTTCTGCTGCCCGCATGGCCTGTAAAAGCTTTTTGGCGAACAGCCCTAAACCCTAAACCCTAAATCCTACACCCTAAACCCTAAACCCTAGGGTTTAGGGGGTAGAGGTTCGAGCTTGGGAGTGTTTACCCAGACCCTCCAAGGTAGTTCCTTTTATGGGTAGCATATTGTAACCCGTTCCCAAGAACCCTAAACCCTAAACCCTATAAACCATAACAGACCCAAAAAAGGAACTACATAGGAGCCCTTGGCTAAGGTTAGCAAAGGATTTAGGGTTCAGGGGTTTAGGGGTTTATGGGTTTAGGGGTTTAGGGTTTAGGGTTTTTTTCCCGGACCTTCAGGGGAAGGGCTGTGGGCTTTGCATCGAAAAACTATGTTTGAGAGTGTACGATTTAGCGTTTCAAGGCCTTTGCCCTACATCCCCAAACCCTAAACCCTAAAGCCTAAGCCCTAACCCCCAAACCTAAAACCCTAAACCCTAAGCCCTAGGCGTCTCGGCTACAGGTTGCAGGTGCACGCCCAGTTTTTGTTTAGTACAGGTCCTTTTGACCACACCGCCTGAAGCCATGGCGGAACAGGCACAAAGTTCTGGAGGGGATGGTCAAGCCATCCAAACCTTCCAGGCCCAGCGAGTTTTGACGCACTCCCCGGCAGTGAAGGCAGTACAGGAAATGTACTGGAGGGAGCGCGCGAGCAACAAGCGCGGACCGCCTACACCAGTGGCAAGCTCCTCGACCACACCGCAGGAGGCCGCTACGGCGATTCCGGATCTCAGCACGCCGACGCTCGTACAGCCGTGGTCCCTTCAAGACCACACCGCCTCGCAGTTAGTGGCGGCAGAGTTTGGCGTGGACGTGAACAAGCAGGCCAGTGTGGATGAGTGGTTGAGTGCTCCAGTGCAGACCAACAAGGACGTCATGGCGATCGTCCGCAATTATCACGCAAAAGTGATACGGCCTGAAATGTACCACTTGGTACTTCAGGTGGAAACAGCGCTGGGAAAGCTCTCCGATGAGTTATTCCACACAAGGCAGGAGCTGGCGTGGATGGCCAGTGACAACCGCCTGCAGCAGAAACAGCACTGTGCGCTGCAGATCATCAGCAGTGGGTGGCCTCAGGGAATGGGACCTGATGGCAGGGCATTCATGATAGGCTGGATGCTTCAACAGGTGCGGAAGATCAGGAGCTTCTTGGAGGACCGTGGTCACATCGATGAGCTCTCTGAAGACCACACCGCCCGCTGGATGAACGTGTTTTCGGTCGAGCCCGTGACAATCCCTCAGGGATCTGAATGGTGGTCAGGTATGACCCTGCTGACATTCAAGAGCTTCGACCTACGCTCAGCTTTCCTTGAGCGCTTTGGGGGGCAAGGAGGGACCCCAATCTACTCCAACCCCACAAC
>CAJNIZ010000319.1:21150-32366 GCA_905231905.1 Symbiodinium pilosum | reverse complement strand
TCCCAAAATTAGTAGTACCTTTTTGGGGGTCCCAATAATAAGGACTATAGTATTTTGGGGTCTGTATTGGGGCCCCCTTATTTTGGGAAACTACCATTTGGGTTTAGGGTTTTGAGGTTTGGGGTTTAGGGGTTTGGGGTTTAGGGGTTTGGGGTTTAGGGGTTTAGGGTTTGGGCTGTATATTGGGGATAATGGGAAACAGAATGGAAACTACTATTTAGGGTTTAGGGTTTAGGCAAAAACTTGGATGATCTTTCGACTTAGCTTAGCAAGTCTACCTACTGTTTCCAACGACCCTAATTACGAGCCCTATAACCCAACTTGCTCAGTACACTTACAAAGTCAAGAGATCCTCTAAGTAAACCCTAAGCCCTAAACCCTAAACTCTAAACCGTAAACCCTGAAGCACGTTTAGCGCTCAGGGCTTGGCAGATGCGTCATCATGTGGGGGTTTCTCATAATGGGCTCTCAAAGACCCACGGCTTAGGGTTTAGAGTTTAGAATTTAGGGTTTGGGGTTTAGGGTTTGGGGTTTAGGGCTTAGAGTTTAGGGTTTAGGGTACTCACAGTCGAGGACTTAGGCCAACGGATCTACCTGGAGTCCAAAAATATGTAGAATAACGGCCGCCTGGGCTATCTTTTAGATGCTTTGAGTTATTATCTTCACTACTGTTGAGGTTCAGGTAGAGTTCAAAGCCTTTAGAGTTTAGGGTTTAGGGCGTAGGAATCGGCTTAGGATGTGAGGTTCGAGTGTTAGGGCTGTACGGTTTAGGAGCTTAAGGTCAAAGGCGTATTCTTCCGAAGCGGTTTTAAGTCCAGGAAGGGCAGCTATGCATTAAGGGTTTAGGGTTTAGGGTTGATGTAGATTTGCGTTAACAAGGAAACCCTATTATTTACAATATACCCATAACATGACAACTTCAATTAAACTCCCTAACAGCAACCCAGAAAAGGGTGTATCCTCTACCAAACTGAACCTGAGGAATCCAACCTTGCTGGCATGGTTGTAGAAGGGGCTTAGATGGGTTTAGGGTTTATAAGGTTTCTGGTATAGAAGTATACTTGGATGATCGTTTGACTTTGTAACTCTACCTACTTTCCCGAATACCCCTATTATGAACCCTATTACCCAGGTTACTAAGTGGACATAGTAAGTCAAGAGATCCTCTAAGTCGGGGTATTTGTTTATAGGGTAAAGGGTATAGCGTTTATGGTTGGTCTTGTGAGGAAATCACGTGGAAGATACATGGAGCATGACATGAACAGTCGGTTTGCAAAGGGCTTTGCAGGGTTCGTGTTTACCTGTCAATGCCAAGACTTTGGTAACCTCAACCTACAAGATTAGGAGTCTATGACATTCGGTCTCACATACGAATAATTCCAAAAATTAGGGTTTATTCTGGTACTCGTAGATATTAGGTGCCGTAATATATTCATTAAGCAAAAGGTGCTCAGGACCAGGACATTGAGAATAACCCATATGAGCTATAGTCTAAACTCCTAGTATCCCCCTTAATAATCCCTATAAGTCCCCTATATAATCCCCTCTAGAACCCACCTTTAAGGAGTTTAGACTATAGTTCACATGACCATAGAAAAGCCCAGCCAGGATCTCCAAGAACCCAAAATCCTAAACTTACAGGAAACCCTGAACCCTAAACCCTGACGTGGTTCACACGGAGCTTGTTGAAAAGAAGTGCTTTTAGCTCTTGAGAGATGTCCGGGAACTTTAAGGGCTCACTTAAGGATTACGCGAGGACTGTCTTGAACAACCTCATTTTAGTGCTTGGGATTTATAACCTTAAACTCCAAATCCTGATCCTAAAATCTACATCCTAAACTCTAAAGGAAGCCCCATGGCCAAAAAGATTCGCACGTCAGCCAAGGTGCATCCATTGCTCGGACGGCAATCTAGCTGAACATCATCATCTGGATGATCCCGATGTCTTTGATGCTCCCTTCTACACCCCTATAAACCCTTAACTAAACCTTATTCAACAATGAAGAAAATTGACACTAATCCCAAAGCGCCAACCTAGTCATACAACTTTTGCCTTGGGGTTCTCACGTTCAGGCTTATCTTTTCGGGCACGAGACTCTGTAGCTGCGAACGTTCTGCGGCTAAACGTGTGTTCGGCTGATATCCTGTTACAGATGGAGTTAGATGGCAGTAGCTGTAACAAACAGAATGGTCATATCGCTAATCTGTCATGCTGGCATGCTCACATGCTGCTGTCAAAAGTTTAAAAAGGGCATCCTGTGCAGAGACACTCTGAGCAATTGTGTGCGGATTCTCGGAATGAGGTACCCATATTGAACTCTGGGAATATGACAAGACTAGCTTGGAATTGAAACAGTGACTACCTTGAAGACATCTGCGTCAACATCCAGTGTCGAAGGCATGTCTGTAAATCGCGGCTCCAAGCTAACAAATAGTTCACATCTGGAGATGACATCTTCCTTGCGCACATTCTCAAGACATGATTCAAGCAGCGTGAACAGCATTGATACGGGAGCATGCGATACTGAAAACTGCAAGTTCCTTCTTTGGGCTTTGGCTTGTACAGTGCATACACCCTATAGCCCCTTACACAAGCCCAGTTTCCATTTCATCTTCCATCTTCGTTTCCACTTGATTCTCCATCATCGGGATAATACTCCGAAGCCCTAAACCCTAAATAGTAGTTTTCATTTTCTTTTCCATTGTCCCAATAGAACCCCAACGATATGTCCTATCATACTATAGTAATTTCCACGTTCTTTTCCATTACTGTTGATGGAGGAAATCTTGCACCACCTTAGGTCCTTAAAGTCCTAGGAAGTACAGTAGCCCTAAACCCTTAACCCTAAACCCGTTTAGGGACTTTAGGTGGTGCATGATTTAATCCCTTAACAGTATCATCAATCTTTAGACCTACCTCGAATTATGCTGGGAGGCCTGGGGCTAGCGCTTCAAGGGTTTAGGGTTTAGGGGTTAGGGTTTAGGGTTTAGGGGTTGATATTAAAATCTTGGGTCCTGCCCCCACCCATTCACAGTCGATAATATGAGGGTCATAATAAGGGCTACGTATATAAATGTTATCCAGCGGTTAGTGAGTGGGGGCAGTACCCAACTGAAATGTTCCACGACCTTACTATCCCTAAGGGTCCAAGTACCCAATAATCATATACTTACCCAACACCTGTACTATAATCACTATTACCCAATACCCAAGTACCTAATTATTGGGTACTTGGACCCTTAGGGTATACAAAAGCACGAGAAAAGCTTCAGGATTTTTAGGGCCATGCAGGATTTCGAACATCCACATTATCTCCTAGATACCTAACCTCCTACAAACACCACAGACATCCTGGATACCTTTTTAGGAATGGCGGTTTAGGATTTTGGGCCTAGGGGAAGAGGAGTAATGGGAAATATATTAGGGTCCTCTTCTCCTCCTATTGTGCCACTATTACAGTGCTGGCTTCCACCTAACCCAGACCCCCAAAGGGATCTAAAAATTAGAACCACTAGAAGACTATGAGGAATTATATAGGGATTATATAGGGGTTATGATGGCTTTATATAGGGGATCTAATTTTTAGATCCTCCTAGGGGTCTGGGAAAGTATCCTCTTCAAAGGGCGATAGGGTTAAGCGCTTCGGGACCTCCGGATCAATCCCCGAGCCACTAGACCTGTAACCCTATAGGGGCTCGATTGAAGAAACGGGTTGTGTGGGATTTCCATAGCCAGCCTAAAAGGGGGAAGATATGATAGGGTTTAGGGTTTAGGGCTTAAGGTTTAGGGTTTATAAGGTTTAGGGTTTAGGAGTTTAGGGTTCGAAGGGTTTAGGGGTTTTATAGGATGATAGGATTGTGAGGGCGCCCCTTGGACACCCAAAATTACGACAATCTTCATTCTACGAACTCGTAGAACTGCTCCCTCGTTTTCGGAAACATCCCCTCCACCTCCGAACCCTGAAGGGGCTGATAAGAAATGAGCCACATTTGAGTAATGCTTCTCGGTGTCTGGAATGAGTAAGGGATTACAGCCTCTTGTGACATCTTACAACATGATATGAGCTATGGTCTACACTCCTAGTTCTCTGTAATACTCCTCTGTATATACCCTCGACCTTTAAGGAGTTTAGGCTGTAGCTCATATAGCCAGAGGGTAGAGCCACAAGGCAGATCTAATCTTGCTGCATGCTGGTGGCCATGGTATCCGAAAGCACACCCTACACCCTAAACCCCTGCTCATTTGAGCTATAGTCAAACAACTCCTAGTATCGCCCCCGTTTTAAGCCCTATGATATGCCCCTACATAATCCCCCTTTAAGGCATTTAGACTATAGCTCACTTGGGCACAAAGGGGGCCATGGACCCTGGGCTGCCAACTCTCAGCTCTAAAGCCTACAGCTCGAACCCTATACCCTCAGGTTGATTGATTACCTAGAACCGAAAGGGTCCCACCCTTTTTCTATATATCTTTTTTCTATAGAGAACTTAGGAGCCCGAAAAATGGAAAAGGGCTTACTCAACACTCCTAGAAGTACCAGCAGAAACGAGGAGTTTACAGACTAGCTACTGCTGAATTCTGTGTACCATGGCAAAACTTCGTAGCAATAGGACTATGCCCATAGCAACAGGAGGGGTGTTGGGTGTATGGCGCAATCCCTAGCTCTGATCCCTAAAGTACACCCCAAACCCCACTGCCTAAACCCCAAGTCCACAATTCCCTACACCCAAATCGGAGCCCCCAAGCCCTAAACTCTGATCCCAAAGTCCAAAACCCTCATCCCTATGTAGACCGGAAACATGAAGCGAACTTCGTCTCTTTTAGCAGCTCTCCACGTGAGCTCTAGTCTAAACTCCTTCAAGGGGGTTATATAGGGGGAGTATATAAGGGAGCATTATAGGGCTTCTTACGGGGGGTACTCGGAGTTTAGACTATTTATCCATGTCCGGAATGCAAGAGGGGCGAGCCATTCACGCCTCGGTCTTGTCCTCTGAGCGCTTTGCGCGCTCTCGGTAGAAAGCCAGCCCAAATCGCACCATGAGCGTCATGCAGACCCCCTTAGTACTTGGAATCCCCTACTATGCCGTTCCAGGTTCCCCATGAACGAAGCTTATTGGGATAGTTGAGGCAAATTAAGGCTAACACAGGCAGAACCTTGGAAATGGGGGTTAGTAGGGGAACCCGTCATCAGCAATTATGATGACCCAAGAGCGCCCAAAAGGGGGTCCGACTACTGGGGTTCATGTTTGGGGGAGGGTAGGATTGGCTTTGGCGGTTTTAAGCTTCAGGGCTTTGGGTGGAGGATCCCGTGTTTTTAAGCGCAAGATTTGAAAGGCTTGCAAGAGTCTAGGTAACAGGCGTATGAAATTCAGGTTGCAGAGTTCAGAGCTCGACACAGTAGAGACCAAAAACATTTCACAGCTCAGACCACTCTGCTGTTTGCAACTTCCGTGACATGTGCCAGGCATGGCTGCGTGTATGAAGGAGTCCTACATGCGCAGATCATTGGATATCGGTTGGGTACTGCCGCAGCAACAGTCTATAATAGGTGTCATATTAAGGCTGCACATAAATATGCTGTAATTCTTATACAGCTGTTACTGCGTGATCTGCTTCAGCAGCTGGTCAGTCATCCTGGAACAAAGCCAAAACCTTGTTCTTATGTCTCAGTGTGTTCGAGGCGTCCCCGGTAGGTTGTCGAACCCAGAAGCCTAACAGTGAGCCAATGCTTTGAGAATCACTGCTCAGTTGGTTGTAAAACACTTCTTTCGGCGATGGCCTGCTGTTGCCGTGGTCTTTAGATCTCTTACGTGGCGTTTCGTGGATCACGCGTCAAGATGTACAAGGCGGGCAGACAACCTATGATGACTATAGTGATCCCTGATACCTACTTTTCCCCTGGTGCTCCCTAACGCTCTTATGCTTCCCTAGGTATCCGCACTAAAGCTCTGAACGCTAAACCCTAAGCCCTAGCCTGCCAGACCCCCTTAACCCTGAATCCCTGAACCTTAAACCCCTACATCCTAAATGCATAAACCCTGAAGCCTAGACCCTAAACCCTGAACCCTAAACCCCTAAACCTCAAGCCCTAAATCCGTCAATCCCCCTCTGAATGATATTGACACACTTTGGGTTGAGGGTTTCGGCCTATAGATGCGGGCCTCCCAACATCCCTACTTAGGGATACTCTAGGTATGTAGGCAGTTGCACAAATGACTCTGGTGGCCATTCAAACCTCAACATTACGCGCCCCCTTCCCCCGGCCCCAACCCCCTTGATCTTGTCAACAGCATTACACGGTTCATCTGAGGCACCGCAGCCAGCCCAGATATTATGAAGAGCAGGAGATTCCTTTGCTTAGGCGAATGGGGGTTGGGTTTACTTACTGATGCTTCATAGGGAACAAAGGAATTTAATCTCTACGTATTCCGTAAGTAATATATTCCCTTACTTCCAACTAACCCCCAGTAAGTAAGGGGCTGGGGGTGAGGTTAAGGGAGAGTGTGTTGAGGGTTTCCCAAAACCCTTTTCGGCAAGGATTGGAGCTCATTTCTTCGGAAGGTTTGCGACTTGCTATAGAAGCCTGAACAACAACTTACTGCCGCTTCGTAGAGAATAAGGACATTTAGTATGTAGGGCTTATATGGGTATTATACTCCCCTATTCCTATGAATCCCCAGTAAGATTACCAAGATCATTCAATCATATTGAGCGCATGCTCTTCTTACAAAGCACCTTAACCAAAAACAAAACGGAACTCCGACGAGGCCCCGCCTCGGAGTGTTGAGAACCCTTTACAACCCCCTCTGTTCCCCCTTGCTGACCCCCTAAACCAGAAACCCTAAACCCCAAACCCTACCTGACAGGTCCATCTGCCTCCAGACAATGAGAGAGGACCAGAGGATTTCCTTGTGCAGTTACTTATAACAGGGAGTTTTCTCTGTACCCTCAGGGTTTGTAACCTTGGGTGTTGGGCCCCTAGACCATGGAATATGGTCCTTAATAAGGGTATTTGGGACCCAAAGCCTCAGGTTACAAACGCTAAGGGTACAAACTTAAAGTCTTTGATTCTATCGAGTTTAGGGTTCAGCATTCTACGGAGCAAAAAAAAGCCCTAGGCCCCAAAAGCCCCACGGTTGAGGGTTTAGGGACTAGAGCCCTTGAAAGCAGAGGCTATCCAAGGCTAAACCCCTAAACCCTACACCCCGGAATCCTATCAGCCCCAGACCCTCGACGTCACAACCTAAACCCGACACCTTAAATCCCGACCCCTTAGTATCATGTACGGCATATTCCTGAATCCAGTGCCCCATAGGGTCCATGTAGCTGTATAGTACATACATGGGCCTGGGCCCCAAAGGTAATTTGATGGGAACCTCTGTGGGTCCTGAGTGCATATTAAAGATGGTAGGGTTAAATCCATGGTCGGCCAACTTGAAAATTCCGAAGAAACACTATATACACTCAACAAAGCCCAAACAAACAGAAGCATGCCTCGCACACCGAATTCCTGGGACCCGCTACATAAACCCAGTTTCTATTTTACGCTCCGTTCTCTTTTTTTCATTCTCCACTATAGGATTGAATATCACTGAACCCTAAGCCCCAAAGTAATGCCTAAACCGAAATCCTAGACCCTAAACCCAAATTCCCGAAATACCCTGATTTTGAGAGACCCTATACCCTGCATACCTCTACATAACCCCATAACCCCTATGTATCCCCTATACACCCCTTAAAGGTACCCCTACATGGACAAAACCCAAGGCTCTGGGTCAAGGCAGACTGCGCCCAGTGCAGGTCGTTGGCGAGAAGGCAGGTTGTAAGCCCTGTGATCACCTGAGGCTTGCCCAAAAGTAGGGGTTTGGGGTTTAGGGTTTGTCCCGAAATTCGAGTCCCCCTGACTATACACACGTATTGGGGTTCTATAGGTGTATATAAAGATGTACAGAGTTTAGGGTTTCCCAGAAATACGGGTACTACTTAAGGTTTTAGGGTTAGGGTTTTTGGAGTTCAGGGGTTTAGGGGCACTTTGGGGAGCCTAGGATAAAAAACGGATTGCAGGTTTAGTGTTTAGGGTCTATTAAAGATTAGGTAGGGGTAAGTTTGAGACACTTCCACTGAAGTTCCCAACCTTCTACTTGCAAAAACTAGGGTATCAGGCTTCAGGGACTGGAGTGTAGGGTTGAGGACATTTTAATCCGTCCTGAAATCCTGTAGAACCTGGAAACTCGACAAAAGGAGTGCAGGGGTGCAGCGGGTTGAGCTTTCAGGCGCTTAGGGTTGCTTCAACCAAGTTTCGGGCTTACTCCTTCCTATCTGGTTTGTGGCGCCGCTCATCCACACACGAGAAACTGGTCCGAAATCTTGTGACTAAAAGGTCGTGCGTACAACAAAGGTAGAGCAAAGACTTTCCAAAGTACGCATGCAAGGATACTACCAAAATTAAAGGGAGCAAAAAAGAAGGGGCTTTGGCCGCAATATGGTCTGGATGGAGCTGGATGTGGGTTGTTGCCCGCGTGGGAATCTTCAATCTCCAAGGTATCTCCCTAAACCTGTCTTCCAAACCTGCAAACAAATCACGTTATGTAAGCCTTCCAAACTGCTCCAGAATCCCTGAGCCCGAACCAGAAAAGTCTCTACACCCAACTCCCCAAACTCTCCAGCCCTAAACTTGAAAAATAATCCTAGGCCCTACAACCACACGAAAAAGACAGAAACAAACTCCAAACACTCATCTTTACATCTGGAAAATACTGAGATCCTGGTGACAACTGCCAGCACCAAAAGGCCCATCTCCAAATTGTTGTCTGCATCTGCCTGGCTTGCTCTTGGGTAGGGATAGGGTTTTGGGCTTAGGGTCTAGGGTTTAGTTGAAAGGGTTTTGGGGTAGGATAGCTCATGTTCAGGCTTTGTAAACATTAACATGAGAAGAAACATGGCTACAAAGTGTACTACTATGTTAGCCTTTGGCAGGAGCTTTGTGCAGTAGCGATTTTTGGCTAGCATCTGCTGTTTTCACTCAACTATGATTTTAGGCATCAGATCGAGCGCCACGGGAGTCACTACGTGACCGCCAATGAGGAATGTCCCTGACTACATCGATTTTTTCAACCGAAGCTGGACCCATGTTTAGGGTTTAGGGTTTAGAACTGGCAAGATTCACTGGGTCGGGCTCAATCCCTGGGCCCCTCAACCCCAAGCCTGAAGCCCGACACCCTACTGTAACCCTAAACCCTAAACCCGGCCCAAACTGCAAACCCCACAGCCCGCGTAACAGATTATAATATTATCAGTACCCTGACCCCCGGGGTTTAAGGAGCTAGTAACTCTGGAAACCTTAGATAAGGCGCAGTCGGATTAAACAATGTGTGTGAAGCGGGGTGGGTACTTTTGAGAAGGATAGCAGAACCTAAACCCTAACCCATAAACCCTAAACCCTAACCCCTAAACCTAAACCCTTCCAACTTCACAGCCTTGTAGGGCCGGTACCAGAAGTAGAGCACCAGTGAAGTGATCAAAATCAAGTTCACAAGTGTCATCTGCAGCGCCTCAAGGCAGGGCCAGGAGATTGAATGTCTGGGTAGGCATTCAGGGATTTAGGGTTTAGGGATGACTGGGTAGGTATTCGGTACTGCCCCCACCCACTGACAGTCTATAATGGAGGTTATGTTAAGGGCTTAATATGTTCAGGTTATACGTCTTAAGTAGTGAACTGTTACTGAGTGGGGGCAGTACCCAAGGCGGGTTGAACACTAAACACTCCCTGGACCCCAAAAGTGGGAGCACAAGATGCCAAACACCGAAACAATCCAACACATGCGACGGCTTGACATATTTTTGGGGTTCAGGCAGCGTTATACATTAGAAAAAACAAGACGCTATAGGAAATCACTAGTTATGCCTTGGGTCTGCGCTGCTCAGTTTAACCCCAGGCCCCTTGGTAAGGTTTAGGGTTTAGGGTGCGGCATCCCTAACAACATTGGACCCCGCCCCACCTGCTGAGATGTTCACCAAAAACGATATTATTGCTTCCACCTCAAACTTAAACGGCAGCCCCCCTGCCCTTGTCCTGAATCACACAAGACGCAAGCGCCTATTGATGTATAGACAGGAAGGTATTGGAAGACTTCCGCCTATTGAAATTATCATGAAAAGGCAGTTCATGAGGTTTCCATGGAGCTCTCGTCTAGTTGATACCTGTCTGATATTGTCTTTCCAGTCAATAAGTCAAATTAGAAATCTTTATCTAAACCAATACTTGAGGTGGACCCCCCACCCTGTAATAGTGACTACTATGGATAATAAGGAACATATTAGGGTCCTCCAATATTCCTATTCTACCACTGTTACAGGGTGGAGGGTCCTCCTAACCAATACTACTGGTGATAACGCAGTACCAGGATGAAGCTGATGACAAAGAAGATGTTAATGCAAAATGAGTACAACCAATCTAGTATAGCTAACTAATATTCATGATAAAGATACCTAAACCCTAAACCCCTAAACCCTAAACCGCACCCCAAAGAGGGAGCCCTAGAAATGAGAAATCTCCAACTTCAAAATGAAAGCTTTGCCTATACAACCCCCAGTTAATCCTTGTCTAGGATTGAGGGTTTAAGGCTTGGGGTCTAGGGCTTAGCATTTAAGATCCCTATGTAATCCCGACGCCCCTACAACCCCTATCATACCTTGGGAACTGCCCCCACTCAGTGTCAGTCAGATCATAATGATATAGTTACATATAGCCGCGCGGACTACCCGCGTGATAAACTATTACTGGGTGGGGTCTGTACTCAAATGATAAGACTCCGACCCTGAATCACTAGCTGCTCTTAGCCCCCCACACCCCCAAACCCTAAACTACTCTAAGACCTAACCCTAAATCCTAAACCCTAAACCCTGAACCCCAAACCCTAAACTACTCTAAGACCTACATCCTCAACACCGGGC
Organism: Symbiodinium pilosum; assembly: GCA_905231905.1. NCBI lineage: Eukaryota > Dinophyceae > Suessiales > Symbiodiniaceae > Symbiodinium > Symbiodinium pilosum. The sequence continues at coordinate 21,412 of CAJNIZ010000319.1, read as the reverse complement.
GCCGGCGAGAGGGTGACTGGGAAGATGGTGGTGACCAGGGCTAGGAGCATCTTCCGCACGAGGCGCTCCACCTTTGGGGGGTGTTAGGGTTTAGGGTTGAGGGTTTAGGGTTGGGATTTAGGGTGTAGGGTCGGGGTTGGGTTCAGGGCTTAAATTAAATAGGGGTACAGAAGGTCCGGAGATAGAACATGAAAAGTCAAAAGGAACACGGAACATGAAATCAAAGCTGGGATGATATAGGGATTCAGGGTTTAGGAGCTCG